>CAIGRO010283338.1:0-13041 GCA_903798355.1 Fraxinus baroniana | reverse complement strand
TATACCCCCAATGTTGAAATTCTTTTCAGTATATGCAATCTCCCAAAAGTATCTCGCTTTCATCTAACTTGACCAATTTTTCGAAATACTATGCAATTACCTTGTCTTCTAATAGAGAATGACCATCTTCTACAAGTTTGATGTCATCGTCCAAATTGTAAGGTATAAAATCTCCAACAAGTATGTACCCTTTATCATTTTTGTCAATTGATTGCTTCCGACACCTTAATTATTCTCTAAACCTCAAAAGTTTCGACGTGTGAAAATTAGAGTACGAGAACAAACATTGCCCAGTACAATGCATCGCGGAGCAATTATTACAATTCGGGTATCCTCCAAACATATCTTCAAAATGTATGCAAAGATTATCCATTGCAAAAATTTCATTGCCTTACCAAGTTAGAATCATGCAATTATCTGAAAAAGTATAGGGAGATAGTGCAAATACGAGATAGANAACATTGCCCAGTACAATGCATCGCGGAGCAATTATTACAATTCGGGTATCCTCCAAACATATCTTCATAATGTATGTAGAGATTATCCATTGCAAAAATCTCATTGCCTTACCAAGTTAGAATCATGCAATTATCTGATAAAGATAGGGAGAGGTGCAAGCACGAGATAAATTAATAGTAGGGGTTAGCTAAAAATGAAAGCAATAAATAAAAATAAAATAAAGTAATAAAAGAAAAGAAAAGTTCGAATTAGTGTCAAGATAAATAAAATTAAACTAAATTCAATCACCGACAGCGGCGCCAAAAACTTGTTCACAAAAATATGTTTCGAATAAAAATCACCGCAAGTGTAAGGTTTGTTACAAGTAATAAAGTTGTCTTTTTGAGTCCGGATATCGTTCCCACAAGGATTGATTAGTTCTAATTCTAATTATCGTGACCTTAATCGAAACAAATAAAGGAAATTGTTTGTATTGATGAAATTATAAGCGAATTAAACTCAAAAAGTCTACTTTATTACTTGTAACGAACCGTACATTTGCGATAGTTTTTATTCGAACCGTACATTTTCCTGCTTAAAATTTCCTACTGCGAGTCTAGTAGGAAATCTGTAAATAATTTTATTGACCTTATCATAAGTTTTTGCAGTTTTTTTTTTCTAATTTTAAGCCCATATTTGTGTCATTAAAAATTAGATTTTTAATAAATGTTATTAAAAAATGATGACATGTGTGAACGAAAAGTTGATAAATTTATGAATCTCGTAAAATTTATAATTAATTAATAATTTTAACATAATTTTTTTATCAAAAAATTTAGTAACATCAAACCGGTGCTCTTATTCATATTTCTCGGCAAAATTACACTATTCTTCTAAATGTCAAATCCAAACACTGTATATTGAAAATGATGAATGCATAATTTTTGCACGTGCTTGTAGAAATTTAGCAACTGTAACTTTTATTTACAAAAATTAATCCCCCCAAACCTGTTAACCAATTTGGGCCCAGATTCTCTACGTACTCCAGGAATGCAGCCTTGTGCGTAAAATCTGCTCCAATTAAAGATCACATGATCCAGTCCAGCACCATAACCCTTTTGACTTGACCCAGTAACATCATGACCCGAAACTGCATGCAATTTTTCACTGTTGACATCATCATTCCCATGCAAATCTTATCAGTCCTATAAATTCCTGCCTATATATCTTGGCTGCTTGAACCTCCATGGCTCCACTACTTTAATAGTCCATCATAGCGTTTTTCTCCTTTTTTTTAGTTCTCCATACAATGAAGAACGACACACTCGATCAATATTGTGACCAGTGAGGACAACGGAGTGGATTATTCTCAACGAAAATCTTTTCCATTACACTTGCTCTTCGTCCTCAGTCCGGATTCTTTCTATTTTAAACTTTGACAGATCAATCGCAACCAAAAATGGAGGAGAGAGACGATTGGTGGCTTCTTCTAACTTAAGAGGAGTCCCCAGAAAACTTGCAATTGAACATAACTTATTTGTTTTTTACTTGGTAAGAGTTAATTCTTTGTTACATTTGCACCAGTTGTTTCTGACGAGGACGAGTCTGTTCCCCTTCACTGATGTAAATGAAAACGTAGATGGGTATAGAATCCGTCAAACTCTATTAATGGAGGAATAAAGTGGAGATAATCCCATCCCCGAGCGAGCAAAAGTGCTGAATAGAGTGTTCTGCAGATATGATTCTGGTACACTCAAGTCACAAACCCTTACTACATATATTTCTCTTCAATTCCACATTCTGCAGATTATTCTGGAACACTCAAGTCGCACACCATTATCACATATATTTCTCTTCAATTCTCCATTCTACAGATGATTCTGATACACACAAGTCACACACCATTATTACATATATTTCTCTTCAACTCCCATTCTACAGACAATTCTGGCACACTCAAGTCACACACCATATAATGTATATAAAGAGAAGTTGAGTCCATTTTACACATGCTTCTGGTACAGTCAAGGCACACACACCATTATTACATATATTTCTCCTCAATTCTCGACAGATGAGTCTGGTACAGTACTTAAGTTACACACCATTATTATGTATGTTTTCAATTCCTCGTTCAATTATATGAGACCTATTATTGTATAGGAAAAGGCCTCATTCTTTTTCCGTAGGTATACTTCAGCAATTTCGGAGGCAAATCTAGACTTTAGGACTCATAAAGTCTTCATTCGCCTTCCGGATCTGTTTAAGATATGAGAAAACAACACTATTAGTTCAAAAACTGAATCAGAAGAAAAAATAAGCAGAAAAGGCCGATGATGCACCTGGACTTCTTCAGTATTGACTCCTTTTTCCTTGAGAATTGATAAAAATCGTTCAAGGCTATCCTCAGTTGGCTTATAATGTCCACTGGAAGGTGAGATGCGCTAAAGAAAGTACAGAGGTTGGCATTAGATCAAAAATGTTTTTAGCAAAATCCTGTTGCTCGTGTGGCTTCACAGTTTAATGTGCTCTATCACTTTCGTCCTTTCAAGTTTCAAAAGTAGGGTAGCCTCGGTATAAGACCAAAAATACTTTGTCATATATTTAAGAACGGGCAATAGCTCCAATTATTCCTACATCCATTGGATTGGCCTTTATAGATACTTTCTCAAGTTTAGTTAGTCTATTAGAAACAACATTCCTAGTAAATGAAACCTATCATCTATATATTTCATCCTATCATGAAGCCATAATTCTTACAAGGATAAATAGCACCAGGACCCGGCATTGAAATTCAGTCCGGACGAACGTTGATCGTCGACAACCAGCTCGTAAGGACGAAATCGTTTATGAATATTTAAAACTTAATATATATATATATATGTTAACAATAATGTCAAACTTAGCAAGTGCCCTAATGGTAAGGATTTCCTTAATCTTTAAGGATAGTCACAAGTTCATTTCCCCTTGCCTAATGCCATTAATTTTGGTAAAAATTGTAAAATGGTAAAAATTAGAGAACTAAAAATATATGAATTACAAGATAGGGAATCGAACTAGAGACATCTCATTACAATTATAGGTACTAACCAACTCAACTAAAGGAGACATTTGAAAGTGAAATGAAATAACTTATATATAATCTAAAAGAATTATCTATTGTTAAAAAAAATGGCTCTCGACGGATCCAGCACAGGAGGTGCAAGGGCTGGCCAGGTGCTGGGTCCGTCCCTGAATAGCACTATGATAAGTTTCTTATTTATCAAAGAATTACAAGAATTTTTATCGATGGCAACATTGCATTATTAGCTAGTTGCCCTTTGTTTTTCATCCAACAGCGAGTTAAATCTTAACATGTATGCATAGCAGGATTTATGTTTATCAAATCCTAGTTCAATTGACACTCCATGAAGTCATATTCCTTCCTTAACCCCATCTGTGGCAACAATATATTGTACCTCGTCTACTATCAACAAAAAGTATCTAAACCCAAATTAGTAGGCACAAATGCTGACAACTATAAATTAGCACGTAGATAATCAAGAATATTAACGACTTCTGAACACTAGGCAGAAAATGAAATCTACAAAACTGATTTTAGTAATAAAAACATTTCCAAACCCTCCTTGTAGTCTTAGAAGTTGAAGGCCTTTGTCACTAAGGTGGCCCACATGCCACAATTGTGACTTATCTTAGGATTTGAGATATATAGCTGATGAAGTGAAACTTAATGGTTTAGTCCAGCACTAAGTCTATTTTTCTTAAATTAATACCATTACATCCGTTCCTTATCTTAATCTTATAGGCGAAATCGTATATAGATTACCTATAAAGAGCAGATCAAGTACATACCTTGTTTTACGCGGAACTAAATCAATAGTTTTAGGTAATGTTAAGGAACCTATTCCATTCACGTGACAAAGACATATGATTTCCCATTAGGACTTGACCACCATTTAATCTCTCAAAATCAATTAACCATTCTCTTATAGGGCTAAAATTGTCTATTCCAATTTAACAGAAAATAATTTAAAAAGAAACAAAAAGAAATTGAAGAAAGGAAATATCCCCCCCCCCCCCCCCCACTCCCACCAACCACAACCAAATCCACCTCCGCCACCTGCCCCAAACAAATCTGCCATATAACATCTCAACCTGAAAAAGGTCAGTATATGAGGAGCAGAAGAAAATATAGGAACGGATTTCTCTTCAAGGAAGCTTTGATTCATGTTCTGCACAATTCCTTTTTGCACCGCCTTCAGATCTAACAGACAGAACGTGAAAACATATAACTGCGAATTTCAGAACTTGATTCCATTTGATATTTTGGGTTTCTTTTCTGGTCTTCAGATTTGGCTTAAATTTCAGAATTTGGTTCCTTTTTCTGGGTCATGAGATTTAGGGTTTCTTCTTTCAAAAAACTAAAATGATGATTGATTCCGTTTGATACATATAGTTTGACACAGAATTTGGTAGATATTCGGGCATCTATTTGTTTGTTTTATATATGTATATGAATTTGAAGGGTTAGATTTGTTTTGAAGGTTTGTATCGACGTTTGATTTTGAGATGAATGGTAGAAGAATAACGGCGAGTTCACGAGACCATGGTCCGAGTTGTTGGCCGCGTGTGGTGGCGAAGACGGAGTGAGAGAGAAGAAAATGGTGATTCCAGATTTGTTTGGGGCAGGTGGACTTGGTTGTGGTTGGTGAGAGTGGGAGTGGGGGTAGGCGTAGGGTGGGGATGAAAAAGATGAAGCTTTTCTTTTATTCGTTTTTATTGTTGCTTATTCAATTATTTCAAGTATTTTATGTTAAATTGAAATAGACAATTTTACCCTCCTTAATTGGTTAAAAAAAGGTCAGATTTATATTTTTTGGGTATAATTTGGAAGGATTTCATCCACTTTAAAAACTTGGAACTACGAGTGCAATCAATTAAAGAAAAGGATATAACATGCATGTTTAAAAAGTTTGGAATCACGAACGCAATAAATCTGAAGACATTGACACTTCGTCGTCACATTTTTCCCTGTTACAGCAATGCTAAGAGCCAATGTATGCACTTGCAATGTTACCTCCTTAAGGACATGAGACGTACTACATGTACATAAGTTGGCAAGAATCTACACAATTCATTTTAAAACTGTTTATTAAGTCAATAGTACGGATCTTGATAACGTATGCATTGTCAAAAAATAGTACGGACATGATAATAGTATTCTACGTTTTATCGAGAAAGAATTTACCTTAAGTACTCCATGTTCTACCAAGAGTCTTCCAGCAGTTAGAGTAGCTTCTCCCGCAAGAAAGCTTGAATGATGGAAAATTCCTTTCTCTTTCTGAGTGTTATGGAAATATAGATGTGTCAATGAAAAAGAAAGTTTCAATGGAGAAAAAGACAGACTTTAAAAAAAATTCACGTGTAATTCCAGTTTCTTACCTCTCCAATGTAGAGTTTCTTAGATGTGCTCACTACAAAGATATATTTCAGCTGTGGAGATTCATGGTGAAGAGGTTTTCTGGTCATATTGTGCAGTATTTTTCCATCAACAACTACATACTCGTATTTTTTTCTCTCTTGCTGTTCATATCAAAGAAGAATAAAAAAACTAAGCCCCACCCTGCTTAGAATAGAATAACATTTCAAGAAAGATAGTCTATTTACCCACCACAATATAATCCTTGATGTAACAATATAATAAATAAAATTTAAGCTCCAATTTTTCTTTAATACTATCCTTTCAAATGTGTCAAAAATGTAGGAAAAAAATCCTCGTGCAAAAGGTAATACTGGTCCAAAATACTTGACACATTGCTTATCAAGCTTTGATCTTGGGCACTCTTCAAGATTAAGATCTTTCCCATCTCCAAAATCCAACCTATTAAAAAGAAGATATGTTGAAGTTTCAATTAAATTGTTGTTTTCAACAAATTGTACTTTCATTTTATTTTTTATTTTTATTTTTTTGACAATATAAGTAGAGGCACTAACAAACTCAACTCCTTCAAGTTAGACCGCAAAAAATCTATCAAATTGTAGCTTGAGACGATTCATTTGACACCACTACTTGACCAGTGTGTTTTAAGGACTTCGATCTCACCAGAAAAAGAAATGCTGATTGGTGGAGCTTTTAAGCCACTCTTTATAGTATACTTGTAAGTTGTTCCCATAACGATGCCTTGGATCAGTCTGCATAAATAAAATATCTAATGTTAACTCCAAAAAAATATAATGTGATAAGCTATCGCGAGGAAGGTGATCAGAATGATGTCTAGTCGTCATACACTTGTTATGTCTTTGGCAAAACATATGTTACAATGAGCGGACAAAAGATCACACAAGGATAAGCTAACCATAAAAAACTCTAAGATGGCAAGAAGAAAGAGTGACTCACAGCCTCAATCCAGTGTTTCAAAACCAATATGTTTGCCTCGGTATCAATGAACGAACCCTTGCCTACCTGTCCACATATTTAATTAAAAGGCAAATCATCAAATGCAAAACAATAATCTATTGAAGCACTTAATTGTTAATCTTCCGTTATATATATTTCTCCCTTAAATTTTTCGACTTTCTTTTACATAACCGATTACTAATCCAAACTAGTAATAAGAATGAATTTTTGCATACTTTGGAAGCATTCTTTATGATGCGTTTCCGCCACAAGGCTGTTGTCATAGGCATCAAGAAGTCGTCATACGATACAATATTGTCATTCCATATTATAAACTCCATTGCTACAGCCACCTTCAATTTTACTATGGAAAAATTGAGAGAAAGTTACAAGAATTATGAAGCATAAACAAAATTAGCAACGTGGCCCGACACTCCTCTGTAAATATCTAAATCGAACACTTAATACTTTATATCAAATTAGATTTTTTCTAGTTTTCTTTTCGGCCACCAAAACCACCGGACCAACACACAACCTGCCCTTGCTGCCCTCTACGCAATCCACCCAAGAGAGTTAAGTAAATTCAATCAAGGTAGAAGATTTTGGAAGAAAAACCTAGAGATCGAGGGATAAAAGAAAATTTCAAGCCGAAAAATGGTGGAATTTCGTCCCAAAGTGGCTGGTGCCAGTTTTGTGATGTGCGAGTTGCCCACTTTGGGACGATATTCCGGCCAGATCCATCGGAGTTAGGGGACTATTCTTGGTAGGTTACGTAGAGGGCAGTGAGGGCTTCAAGGTGGGGTGTTTGTCCGGTGGTTTTGGGGGCCGATAGGTGATGGAATTTCGTCCCAAAGTGGCGGTTGTCAGTTTTGTGCTGTACAAGTGGCTCACTTTGGGACGAAATTCCACCACTTTTCGGCCACCAAAACCACCCGATCAACACCACCTTGAAGCCCTCTACGTAACTCACCCAGAATGGATGATGAGATTTTAATCTGTACAAGCAGCAAAATTGGAGTTTTAATGTGTGAATGATAAGCTTTTTACCTTTCGAACAAGCTCAGACCTGCAGAATCTTACCAGTGCCGAGTGAATCTCTCCAATGTTTGAAAACCTAGAGAAGTTCAAAGTTGGCAGCCATTTGTTCCGTTTGATGCCTTTTATATCCACCATTTTCCGTTTGATGCCGTTTATATCCGCCATTTTCCGTCTGATGCCGTTTATATATATATGTATGTGTGTGTAATTCCATTTTGAACTTGCATAGCAATTATATATATGTGTGTGTGTGTGTGTCAGTGTAAGAATATAAGAAAGATGTTTCTGCGTGTTCCCTTGTGAGCTTGCATAGCAATATATTTTTGTCGATCAAATTTGACTTAAAAGCTTCAGCAAGTAAGGTTAGTAGTGTGTATTTATCTTCAATATGCTTTTCATATTAAAGCTGTGTTTATTTTTTGCAATGCAATTAGTCAGTAAAGATGAAAGTTGAATTAAGGATATATATTCTTAAATCACTTAATAAACTTGAATTAAGTGTATATTATCTTCATCTCTATAAATTGAATTGAATTAATTAACAGTGGATATATACGTTCTGATAAGTTAAAAAGAAAAAACTTCATTGTTCAACGTGAACAGGTCTGGTCATGCATGGGGAATCTCTTGAATAAAAAACCAAGTAATAATGTTGACGTCCCCACCACCCAAAACAAGGAAATAGCTAACACCACAAGTGTAGAGCCCCCATTTGCTCGCTGAAGTAGAATTGTCTTCCCCTCCACCAATCACAGGGATCAGTTGGCCTCACCGCCCCCTCAAGAAAATCTCCAAGGGCCCCACCTAACTTTATCGAGGATTGATACTTGAAATTATCCAATTCTTATCTTATTTCTTTAATTGATTTCTTAATTTTAATTTCATTTCAAATTCATTTCTCCAATTATGTGGTTAATTATACATAACGTGGTGGAAAGAATAATGTTGCAATCATCAACAAAGATCTATATTTGAAATCCTAGGCTATACTTAAAATGAATTAGTGAAGGATATGTAAGTGCAATAATAAACAAATTTTAGAGACATTGATTGCAATTAAAAAATATTCAACAAACAAACAAAAAATGAAATGATATATCCCATCTACAATTCTACGCCCTGTTTGGGCTCCATTTTTTTGTAAAATGCATTTTTTTTTCCCCTCTCAACCATGCCCTTGTTTGAGCCCCATTTTGAGGGTGGGGTGGGGTGGGGTGGGGGGAACCTATTTTTGAATAGTGATTTTTGGAGAATGTGTGGTTAAAAATGAAGAATTTTTTTCTGTTTTGCGTGTAATATTAATATATTTTTTAAGCATCCCACTTGAGAATAAAATAATACAACTGGATATTTTTAGGGCAAAATTGTAGCAGCAGTCCCTAATATTGTTTTTTTTGCAGACTTTACCCTAATCTTCAATTTGTGCCAACAGAAGTCCCTAACCTTTTAGAAATAAGCATCTGAGGTCCAAATCATTCATTTGACCGTTAATTGACTAACAAAAGTGGACTTTGACCAAATTGAAATAGGTAAAATGATAACTTTGTTATTTTATACATAAAATAATTTAAAACCAATTTGAAAATCACTATCGGCCACCACCGCAAACCAAAACCAAAACCAAATTGAAAATCACAATCTTAAAACGTGCCAGCCTCATCTCTCATCTTAGTCATGATTATAACAGTTTGACCACTTTCAAGAACCAGCGATCCATTCTAACTTCTTATAGGAGTTGATGGACCCTAGCATATAAGGTTTTTTGATATCGGAGTGGAGGCTCTCATAGGAGTAACCATTCTCGGGGGCTCTTAACTTGCTATTGAAGTCATTTCCGTCCCCATATCCCTCACACACATAGAGCGCAAAACCGATGCAAAACTATTAACATGCTTATTGATTTTTCATATCATCACAATCTACTTTCTTAGTTCCCACTTCATATGGACTCGCCCTTGTAGAGCCATCACTATCGTTTTTTTCCTCATCTCCACTCAAGTATTCCTTCTTTGGTATCGGAGCTATCAATCTCATGTCATCATCATTTGAATTACTGTGGAAAGCTTTTGTTCGATTTTTATCTCTTCATTTCAATAGATTTCTCCCAAAAAATGGAACTCAAACAAAGCATTAATGATTTCTGCGTAAATAACTTATATTCCTAGGAATCAATAAATAACATATGTATCACTGAAAGTCATGTCTTCTAGCTTGTTTGATAAGGTTGATATTTTTTCAATATTGAAATAGGATAAAAAAAAAGCTAAAATATTTTCATACGATTAAGTCAAAGTCAATATTCGATGCCACTTCCGCTTATACTGCAAATTATCATTAAATGAGAGGAAGTACCATTCCACCACGGAGATGGCGTAATTAATTTAAAGATTCAACCTGAATTAGGTTTAGGAATTAAATTGGTTGCTTGTTGGGATTAGCAATTAGTATATATAAAACTTCATTCTATTTGAATTGTCATTTCTTTAATACGCATGTCGTTGGCTTACCCTGACATTGTGTTCACTTAAACATAGAACAACTTCATACTATTTGAATTTTCCCTTCTTTAACACGCATGCCCTTGGCTTAGCTATCTTTCCAGAATTTCTATCAAGGGTCCAACAATTGAGTACTAGCTCCTTTATCCAACCTCGAGTATCTTATTGCATTGTCCAGTTCAAAATTATCTAGAATTTCCATTTTGAATTGTTTGAACTTGATCTTAATTAACTCTTTCATCTTCTAAGATGTCTTTATTTGTACCGTCAAATAGATGAGTATAGTATATTACCACATTGCAGTACCACCTAAGAATTGATGCCACACCTACTTTTTAAGAGTTGTTCTCCTGTTGGGTTTTTTATACCCAATGAATTCCGGGTTATGATGTAAACGTCGAATTGAATTTCATAAGCATTGGCCGATGAGTGAAATTGTTACCAACAACCAAATCCAAATACTCGATTCGAAAACAACGTAGACCGTTGGAAGTAGCTTAAGATATTAATGCTACTTCCATCTCTTTGAATTTTGGGGGGTTTTTTTATTGCATTTATCTTCTATGAAAAATATCAATTTTTCACCAAAATTCCTACTTTAAAGTGTTTCATTGCTATTTTTTCATAAAAAAATATTTTCTTATTTTAAAAAAATATGCCTAATTTTCCCTTATTTTTAAAGAAAATATGTTCTTTGAGGGAAGTTTGTTTTTATTTTTCTCAAAACAATGAATTTTTTTTTTTAATATATACTTTCCATGCCAATCAAACACACTCTTATCGGAATTGTTACGAAGAAAGTATAGGCGATAGTTTTCCAAGATAGAATATGCGTCCCCAAAGAGATAAAACATGACTTGAATTAACAATTACAATTAATAATATCTCTTACATAGAGATTTTACTTAATGACAGTAACAAATTTCTACAATTGAGCTATTCAATTATTTAAAAGCAATAAAAGCTAATACAAATTAATGAGCGGAAAAATTATTAATTGAAACTAATAGATAACGTTAAGATTTTTCTATGGATGCAAGTTCGTGTTAATACTAAATGAAGATGACCAAAATCAGATTTGAAACATTTTTATGATATGATATATACGTCATTATGACTCCTACCTTCCAATAACCATAATATGCTGCCCAGTGTAGCGCCGTCCATCCTTTTGCTGCTTTGCATCCCCTAAATTGACACTAACACCTGCAGCTATATTGAGGGTGGTATAGCCGAGTCGAAACCTGAAGCAGCTGAATTATGCAACACGCCTTGACCACCTTCATCTAATACACTGGCACCTTTCACAACTTAGTGACCTTCTGGAGAAGCCAATAACGCAACTTCTCCTTTAAAAGCTTTTGCAGTAGCTAGCTGAACCTCTATTTCGTCCTGTGCGGTGAGATTTAACGTTTGTTCCCACTCTGTCATCTTTCAGCAATGCACTGATTTTACTGCAAAAATGGGAGGTCTCAGCTTTGGTATTGACAGGAGAAGTTTGGGGAGTGACGGATCCCAGAGACAACAATTTCCCATATCTCATGTGTAGAAGAGTTTCTTCAGAGTCGGCATTTCCTACATTGGTGACATCTACACCTTGAACAACACTAGACTGGAATTCAAATTCTCGCACTTCAATGCATGTTATATAAAATGGGACCCTTTCCACTCCCATGCAAGGGAGTATGTCAACGAAGAATGCCATCTGATATGACCTCTGCTGGAACTTCCAGTTCACCAAACATGCATGCCCATTTATACTTCCCCACCTCTTCTTGACTCTTTAATAATCTTCCCATAACAAGTACCTGATCATGAAACATAAAAATTTAAATTAAATATCTTGATTACTTCTCAAGTAATATACAATCAGCTTCATATTTAGCAACTGTTATTACAGCTGAAACATCTGAGAAGTCAAAGCAGCATTTTGGACTGAAGCACTAGCCAACGCACCTTAATTTACGCCTAATTTGGAGAGAAATCAAGAATGCTAAAGATCTGATCTTGGGAGAGAGAAGGGCCGCCTAATATATAGTTGTCCAAGGGCAATTGGGTAGAGATGCCGGAATCATCAACTCCGACTTCTCTTCCAACAGTCTCCCAGTAGGCCCCAAAGCTAGGCTGCACTTGTGACTGTGCTACATCTCCAAGTTCCTTACTCATCCAGCCTTCAAAGCTGTCAAGCTTTCTAAGACCTTCTCTTAAGACATCATGTACGCGAGGTTGTCTTAAGGCTGGATAATTGGCTTTGTTCTCCATATTCAGGTTGCTGTCTGACTCTGATTTTAGGGAATTTCTTACTTCTGGATTCAAAGATTGCATTTGAGGATTCTGCAAGGGTTGTTCACTTTGTTCAGCTGGTGCAACTCCATGTGTTTAAAATTATTTAGGTTGGAAGCAGTATCATATACAGAATCCTGATGCGATGTCTGAACCATGGACCACAGTAAGTGTACAGAATCACGTTCAGTAGTCTGCTTGAATTTCGAAATCAGAAAAATTATTAAGGCAAAAGACAACATTTGCAGAGTAGTTTGGTGAACAAGCTCACAACCTAATAAATCAAAGATATTGAACTTTATAAAAACTTGCAGCAGCTATTAATTATAGAAACAAGGTTTCACTTCCATGAACTGCAAAGAAACCTGGAAAATGAAATTTTTTCAA
>CAIGRO010283327.1:0-16855 GCA_903798355.1 Fraxinus baroniana | reverse complement strand
CATGTTATCAATCATCATAAAAAAATAACAATGCGTTGTGACTTATGACCTGAGCTGTGACTTGTGACTTATGGCTTGTGACCTAAGCAGTGACCAACGGTACAAAAAAATATGATGGAGTTGTCGTCGGAATATTTGCCGAAGTTGGAACAATTACTGGAATCAGAGCAGTCGCCGGAAACGATACCAGAATAGTCGTCGGAATCGGGCAGTTGTCAGAACGGTCGTCGGAATAGTCGCCGGAACGGTCGCCGGAATCGGAGTAGTCGCCTGAACGATCGTCGGAAAGGCGGGGTGGTGGAGGTGGGTGGGTTAATTATATTATATTATATTTTATATATATATATATGAATTTTTCCCTTATTAAATTGGCTTTGAGTACAGAGAACAAAGTCAACATTCATGGATTCAAAAATAGAAAAAAAAAATAAAAAAAAAATTAGTGTTGAACTTCATCTTTTGTAATTAGTTCATGTTGACCTTGATTTCTACACGAGCGATGTGACCAAGAGGTCTCGATTCTACTCACGTTCAAGCAGCCTCTTGCCTACATATTTGGCCAAATTGTTAATAACAAATGGCCTTGTCCAGAGTGGGGGATATAATTGTGTGCGCTTCGACGGTCAAATCAATCACTTATAAAAATGTACGCATGTGATACATGTTTAGACATGATCCACAAAGGTGTTCGAATATTGGAGGTTATGGTAGAATTGGTGTATAGAAGGTAAAATGAGAGAAGTGTTGCAGTTGAGTGTATAAAATTGCATTACCTTTAAATGACACAAAGTCTGAGTTTTTATAATATAAAAAGAGAAATGATAATCGTTAGACGAAGAAACACGTAGCCTCATCTAAAGGACTGAGACTACTTTTTGAAGACGTCATTCTATCAATTCTAAGTTCAAGTGCATTTAATGATTCTGAACATTAGCCACCCTATGGTCTAGGCCTACTAGTAAGGAGTAGAGAAGTTGACTTGGTAGAGTGGCTGCTGTAGAAATGTAACATTAATCAATCATAGACGATCTTGTACGAAATATCTTAGGGGGAATGTGCCTAATACGCATGAAGCTATTCACTTGGATTAGGGCTGCAGTGTCTCGTATCGCCTCACCTTGACCATGAGGGTTTGGCCTCTAAATGAGGGTTCTACAAATTGGCCAAGTAGGCAAAGTGATGCAGATGCAGGCCCGTGTTAGGTTTTTTATGTGGCGCTACGTGATCATTCTTGGAACCTCGTTGGATGAGGCGTAACATTTTTCATCAATTTGTTCAAATTTTGTAATGCCAAGAACTTGAAAAGAAATTTTTTGTCAGGTTTGGCAAAAAAAAAAATTTTAAAGATAAAAATAGAAAAAAGGAAATACTTTTTGAGACAATAAATAAATCGAAAATAACTTTGATAAAAAATGGTTGGCTAAAATACGATAAATCTTGTTCTTCATACTAACTCTACCCACTTATATATGTCGAAATAAGGAGTGGGCAAATTATAGGGACATCCCTTAAGCTTTATAACAATTTTGAAGACCTCCTCACTCCTCAAAAATTAGACAAATCTTCATTGTTTGAAATTTTGAATAATGTATACCTTCCCTGAAGTTTATGGCAATTTCAAACACTTCCCTTCCATTATCAAAAAATTAAACAAATATCCCTTATTTCAAGTTTTGAATAACACATAAATCCCATGGAATTTATGCCCATACTAAATTTCCTTATTTCAATTTTTGAGTAATACATACCTTAGTTAACCACTTTTCTCACATGTTTGCCAAAAAAAAAAAAAAAATAGTGATAATGCTTAAAATACACTCACAAACTTTTTTTCACCTTATGACTTCTTTAATAATAATGTATTACCTATAAATCTTTTTAAAACCTCTAACTAAACCCTGTTTGGTATGAATTAAAATTATATTTTTTTTGTAAAATTTGATAAAATTGGTGAAATGTGTGATTGAAAAGTTGTGGGTCTCATAAAATATGTGGTTAAAATTTATTGTTGACATTAATTTAAATTAAAATATGAATTTTAAATTCTACCAAACATGGGCTAAATCAACAAACAAGCTATTGTTTAGACCACTAATTCTTCAATACAGTGCAACATTTATTGATTTGAATAATTATACTGGGGAACACAAGATAGAGGCATTCTAGTAGTGTTTAAATCAGCACTCAGAAATTCTAATGCTCATTACTGTATCATTTGTAAGTTTTGGTTGAAAGTCTGAATGACATTTCATGACATGACAATCAATTTACCTATTGATTTCTCCAACACCTAATTAAAACAATAGCCTCGATTTTTTTACCCCTAATGAAATGTCACCCAATAAATACCCATTGAATGTATAAGCAGATTGATGTGTTTTTTTTAAGAATAAGTGGTCTAAATAATATTTTATTGTCGATTTGGTTAGAAATGTTAAAATGGTATTACATTATTAAAAGACCACGAGATGGAAGAAAGTTCGTAACATTATTGTAAGCTCTATTACTATTGTTTATATTAACATGTGAAAGGAAATTGATGAGGGAGGTATACATTAATTAAACTTGAGATAAAGCTTAATTCTTGAAAGTAGAGGGTGTGTCATTTAAATGTTCATAAACTTTGGGGAGATATGTATTATTTAAAACTTGAAACGAGAGAGACTTGTGTAACTTTTGAAAGGAAAGAGGTGCCTATGAAATTTGTCATAAACCTCAAGGAAAGTATGCATTATTCAAAATTAAAGAAAAGAAGTTTGTATAATTTTTAGAAAGTTTGGGGTGTCTATGAATAATTTCTAAGTTAAATTTGAATATAGATATGTTTCTCCAATAATTCATTTAACTCGAATTGTTTGTTTTCTTGAACCACTTCCATAGATTTTAACGTACTTGAATTATCATCTGAATAGTCATACATAGGCGCATGGTTGGTTAACCTTAAAAAACATACTTATTTATAAATAAGTTTGCAATTAAACAAATAAGATTGACTAGTACGAGTTGAGATGTGCTTTACAATTTTTGCTCTCCAATTCATTATCCACCCAATTAATAAGCGGC
The DNA here is from genome assembly GCA_903798355.1 of Fraxinus baroniana. Classification (NCBI taxonomy): domain Eukaryota; kingdom Viridiplantae; phylum Streptophyta; class Magnoliopsida; order Lamiales; family Oleaceae; genus Fraxinus; species Fraxinus baroniana. The sequence continues at coordinate 13,792 of CAIGRO010283327.1, read as the reverse complement.
ACTTTATTTTTAAGTTCACATGCAATCTCAAATTTATTTTCATTAACTTTACCAAAAACCAACCAAATTGACATGTTAATTTAAAATAATATGTCAATCATAATTTGAACAGTAAAAATTGGACAATAGATGTCAACTCAACTAGTACTGATCTACAGCAGCCGAACTGCAAGTTTATTCTCGTAAAAGTGTCCAGCTATACAAAAAAACACGGACGCATTGATAACGCAGTTCAAGTCATTGATAATGGATACAATTCTTTGGCCTTTTCTTTCTCGCTGGCGGAGAAAAAAATGTCGTCTTCTAGTGAACAATCTTACCCCTGACCAAAATGCCAAACTCACAGTTCCTACCACCTTATGCATGGTATAAGGAAACCATACCCAATCACTTTCACCACTTAGATTCCTTGCAAAAGTCGAGAATATTCGNTCGTCTTCTAGTGAACAATCTTACCCCTGACCAAAATGCCAAACTCACAGTTCCTACCACCTTATGCATGGTATAAGGAAACCATACCCAATCACTTTCACCACTTAGATTCCTTGCAAAAGTCAAGAATATTCGGAAATTCGCCGTCGCGAAGGATGGGTTGTGTTCAGGCTAAGGGGGCAGTGTACAGCCCAACAAAGGGTCTAGATAAATTGAAACTCGACAATGGATACGTTCAAGGACGTGATGTCCAGAAACAGGATCCCAACAAGGCATCTCGGCCCAAAGTGGAGGTTGAGAATGTGGTGGCCGCTGCCGGTGGTGGACGGGAGAGAAAGATCAGTAGAGAAGGTGAGAAAGGAATCAATGGCGGTGGAAACGTTTCGCGGAGGATTTCAGTCGAAAAAATTCCTGCAGATGAACATGCTGGTGGATGGCCTAAATGGCTTGTTGATCATGTTCCCAGAGATGTTTTGGCGGGTTTGTTTCTAACTACTGCTGATTCATACGAGAAGCTTGCAAAGGTCAGTATTGATCAAAGTCGAATTCTGTCTTATTATCGTTATCACTTAGCAATGAGTAATTTCATCAGAAAATGAATGCAATAATTTTGATCTTATATGCAAATTTAGTGATGAAATCTGTGCATTGGTTCATGACATTCAAGTTAATTAACAGTAGAGATGATACTCTTCTTTTTGGCTAGAATATGACGAGTGCATTTCTTAGTGTACAGCTTTTCTTGAATTGAGAAGAAATTCTCTATGTTCTCTCCCTTTCTCAAGTGTTTTTTTCCTCGCAGGTAGGCCACGGAACGTATAGCAATGTGTACAAGGCTCGGGATAAGTCTACAGGGAAGGTAGTTGCCTTGAAGAAGGTTCGTTTTGACACATCAGAGCCTGAAAGTGTAAAATTTATGGCAAGAGAGATCATAATGTTGAGGCACCTCGACCATCCGAATATTATTAAGCTTGAAGGAATTGCCACTTCAAGAATGCAATACAGTCTTTATTTAATATTTGATTTTATGCCATCAGATTTAACCAAAGTTATCTCACGTTCAGAAGGAAGGCTTACTGCACCTCAGGTTGAATTCTATCCTCCACTTCAGATTACAGTTTCACTATATTTTTCATGGGATATCTGCCATTAAAATTCACACAAATAGTTCACACATGTTAAGGAAACTTAACAATTTACCAGATATTAAGTCAATTCGGAATCAAGCTCCTGAAATGTGTGTAATAAGCATATTATTGTATGTAGGTCAAGTGTTATATGCAGCAGCTGCTCTCAGGTCTTCAGCACTGCCACGAGAGGGGAATTTTGCACCGGGACATAAAAGGATCTAATTTGTTGATTGACATGAATGGAATGCTTAAGATTGCTGATTTTGGGCTAGCTAATTTTTACCAAAACAAGGCAAAACCAACTCTCACGAGCAGAGTTGTGACATTATGGTATAGAGCCCCAGAATTACTACTTGGCTCTACAGATTATGGAGTCAGCATTGATATGTGGAGTGTAGGATGCCTTTTAGCAGAGATGTTTGAGGGACGACCAATTATGCCGGGCAGGAATGAGGTAATACCTTCGTTAAGTACTTGTGCTATACTTAACAGCAAAACATAGTGTGCCTAAATGTTAAGAGAGAGTAAACCTGTATTCATGAAGCTTATTAAGCTCTCTGTGTATTCAGATTGAGCAGCTTCACAAGATATTCAAGCTTTGTGGTTCGCCCCCGGAGCACTATTGGAGAAAAATGAAGCCACCAACAACATTCCGCCCTCCACAACATTATAAACCATGTTTCCAGGAAACCTTTCCAAATTTCCCCGATTCAGCATTTGGTCTTTTGGGCAGACTTCTAGCTTTAGATCCAGCATATCGTGGCACTGCTGCTTCTGCTCTTGAAAATGAGGTGAGTTACAGAAAGGAAGTAACTTTACTGCACTAATTGCTAAACTTGATTGAAAAAGGAAAAGACAACTGAAATTGCAAAATGGTTGAAGTTTTGAGGCTTTTGTTAAAGTCAAGAAATAGTACCTGTTCAATCAACTGAGTTAGATTCCTCAATGGCATAACCTAATTTTTCTTATTAAGAAGTCCTGTATAAAGTCAACAGAGGATATACTCAAGGAGAATTTTTTACCTTTGCTAACTGTTGCGTAAATTACAGTTCTTTTGTACAAGTCCATTGGCATGTGATCTCTCTGGTCTGCCTGTCATAAGCACAACAGAGGACGAGACTATCCACCCTAACAATAGAAGAAGGTAAGGTCATCTCTTTAACGTTGCATTTTCATGTCTTGTATAATTCATTTTTTGTGTCTTGTTTAAACAGAACTGCAAAAGCACAGCAGCAATCTCGAAAGAGCCAGGGAGGTCATAGAAGAAAGGTCTCATTCCCCGGACATATCAGAGTAAGATTCCGTCTATACACTAGCATTTAATGAATTTCGTGTGGCATCATTTCTAACTCTATTATGCACGTTAAAACTTTCCCCCAACTCGCATGCACGCACACATCTCCCTAGCGACGGCAGAAAAGAAATGTGTCCAAGTTTAGTTATGGAATTTCTTTACATAAAATTTATGTGAATGCGGAATTCATCAGCAATCAGATCCCTTTAAAATGATCGATACTGGTTTGTGATGATAGCTTTCTACATCATTTTCAAGCAGGAAATACAAGCGTCTCAGAGCTTCCAAAGCCTAGACACGATTAATAGTACGAGTAGCACTTCCTCGACCAACAAACAAAGCAGTCAAGAGACCCTGCCTCATTCTCCGTCTCCAGCTTTCAGATCTTTGCTTAACCAATCTTCAAAAACTGAGGCACATCCTAATGCACTGAAAAACATCAAGAACTATCCTCTTCTACTGGCCTCTTTGACTGAGGCTGCCAACCATCTTGAAGAGAGTAAATCAAATCTTTATCGAAGATCCCTTTCCAACATCGATTTCAGAAATCTTGATCTGGAGAAGATCTCAAAACTGTTTGGCATAGAGGATAATTAAGCTGCAGTAGAAGTTACTTACTTTACTTGGATATGTTAGGCATGCTGCTATTCTCTTATCACTGCATTGGTGGTACTTTGTTAAAATTATCTATAGATTATTCAAACAGCAGAAGTTTTATATGACAACCACCACAAACTTGATTTGTTCCATGAGAACCAAAAAACTTCATTTTTGATCAGCCTAACTCGTCAATGAGTCATAGTAGTCGTCTTTGAATTTGCTCTTAATCCATTTAGTCTCAACAACGATTTCAACAGTCCGGATTGTCCCTCGGACCGTTGAAGCGATACAATTTGGTGCAATCTCCAAGTCAAACCATACTTGATCTGCGTGCAAAGGTAAAGTAACAAGGGCATGTTTTGCTTCTTTCCAAGATAAAAAAACTCACAAATCTGAGAGGAGAGCTCATTGCATTTTATACACAAAAATAGCGAACACAACATGGACCAGTTTTGTAATTTTTTTTTTCCCGATATTTCATTATTCTTCTTTTCTCAATAACGATTCATTAACTCCTTTATTACATCCCATTTTTTTCATAACTTTCATAATGACCTGTTGATAATCCTGCACTTCACAATATTAAAAAATAAAAAGAAATAAAAAAATGTTCATTTTCTACACAAGTCACTAATATTTGTTATCTTTAGAATCCCCTGAAAATGATTTAAAAAAAAAAAATTCGGTTTCATTTCCATGGACTGACTATCTAATATGGCTCAATCACATGAAGCTCAAACTTGGAAACATAAAAACCTTGAACTTTCCATCACAGATTGATGATCAGCAGTAGCTACAACTTGCATTACTAAGACTGATGGCTAAAGAAATCAGCTCCACTCTCAATATCATCTGTTTTAATGTTCCCACATTGAGCCATTAGTATTCTGTACACTCTTTTAGAACAAATATTGCCTAATCTTCTATCATCACCAAAAAGGCCCTCTATCGTCAAATCCTCCAGTAGAAATTCTTTCTCATGCACCTGACAGTTTTGGTACAAAATCAGAGTTGCATCGTGTAGAAAACAAAAGGAAAGAACATAATGTTTCCAAATATGTGATCCAGCTCTGTGATAATATTGGATTACCAAGCATTTAGGTGATGAGAAGCATTGAATTAGCCATCAATCAGTATGAGGAAAAACGAGTAGGAAATGACAGGCTATAGCAATAGATAATCAACTGAGAAGAGGATGATGCTCTTTGGTGGGATAGATCCAAATTTGGTACCAAAGAGAATAAAAAGCAAGCAATGCTCGACTGTTTTACCATAAGAATTTCTTACAGCTTGCTTTCTATGTAACAATGCCTAACTTCAAAGATGGACTTGGTGAAAACTAGACCTAGACAAGACAGATACCAAAACAACCCTCTTTTTAAGTGCCTAGTCAACTTACAAAATCCCAAGCAAAATCAGCCGACAAACCTAGTGAAAGTGGAACTGAAATAACACACACCTCCAATGCATATTGACAACAGACAAGCTATATGAGTTAAAGAATTCATTCTTATCTAGAGCTCAATTGTTTTTTCATTTCATTTACTTTATTCATCTATTCAGAGTAGGGGTGTCCAAAAGTCCCGAAGTGAACCGGACTGAATCGAACCTGAACCGAACGGATTTTCATAAGTTAAATACCCGAACGGGTACCCGAATTGAGAACCGATTGGTTTGGGTCGGGTCTAGACCAAGAACCAAAAATAAATAATTCTTTTTTTTTTTTTTTTATTGAACTAATTCAATTATTTTATTTTTTCTAAATAAATTAACAAATTAATTATAGTTATATTATTTATAATTATTTTTGCTATATAACATAGAGGTATTCCAACATATACATATATGTGGCTTTCCAGGATAATATTGAACTCAACATCATGTAATTGAAAAAGTTATTTAGGAATAGAATAAGTCGATTAATCCACCTAAAAAACTCTGATATCATCTAACGCCCAGGCATAAGTTGGTTTTTTCTTACTTGGCCTATGTATAAGTTGGTTTTTTTCTTACTTTTCCATCTCGCGAGCGTTGATTTCGACGTATCCTTAATTTGTATTCAAAGTACCGAAGAGCCAAGCCATGCTTGCTTTCAAGTTTCAAGTGAGATGAGCAAGAACCAGTTCATTTGAAAAAAATTAGGATCAACTCACTCAGCGACGGAGCTAGCATATTTTGTAAAAGTTACAAATGAAATGTCATTAGTTATATTTATGTAGTGTTGCTGTAAATGTTAAAAAATTTAATTATGGCACGGAACCGAACCGAACCCAACCCAAACGGTTCCATAATTATATTTGAACTCGACGGTTCCATTTATTAAATACCCGAAAATTTTGGTACCGAACCGACCCATGGATAGCCTTAATTCAGAGTGAAGTTTATTTTACGTTCCCAAATTCTAGGACCCCATGTTACACAACTAAAATTTTTCCAGCAATAGAAAACGAAAAGGCTCATTTGGCTCTAGGAACTTCCAGATACAGGGGAAATGTTGAAAAGGGGCAACAGGCGAGTCATTTTTAACTCTTTCCTTTATGCTACAGAAACAATCAGATCAAGAACCTACTTTACGATATACTTGTTTCTTTAGCCTTTAATATCTATTCCAAGTACAGAATCAGAAAACTTAACCTGCAACCATGTATTCAATTAACAGGACATGCATGAGCTGATCTGTTGGTAACAGATTTCATGAGAAAAATGTCACACCAAAAAGTAGAGCAAAGTGCGGAATACCTCATTAGTATACAAGACTCACCGATTTATTAGGATCCATGTAAACACTCAAAAGAGATTTCATTGTGGGATATTTCTTCCAAATGGCAATAGCAAATCGTGGCTGTACCTTTGGGATAGCTACCAGTGCTTTCAGCCTACAAGAGAAAGATAAGTAAAGAATGTGTATTGATGCAGCAATCCAAATAGTTTTCTATTACACACTCGAGCACCCATTTGGGCTCCAATTGTGAACCCCTATCTAGGCTAATAGATACAGAACTCAGACAATATCAACAGATAATCACTTGACGTACAATGGTTGTCATGTGCTTCATTTATCATCTTGTGAAATAAGATTCAAAAAGGAAGTCTAATTCCAAAACAAAAACTATGTGCAGCTAAACATTGATATTTAAGTAAAACTGTCCACTGACAGCTATCATTTTCTTTAGTGAAGTTCCTCTTCTGAGATACAAGATTATATAGCCATATGGCATAAGGTCATGTAAAAACTTATAGTGTGGCCATTATTCAGTAGCATGGAACTGAAGTTAATGATCAAACAACTATATTCTCATTCAAGCATCAACAGTTTGCATGACACGCCAATTTGAAAGGAAACAATAGAATAAGAAACACACTCACCACATGCTTTTCTTTATTAGATTCTTGTCAACACAGTCTTTAGGGATAAGGGATCCATTTGCATCCACTGATAATCGAGTTAACTTTTTCCTATACCAACAAATTGAAGAAAACAGGGGACATTAACATCACGTGGAAATTGTTAACCATAAAAGATGTCCTATCAATCATGCATAATAGTAGGTATATTTTTATTGTTTTCCTCAGCTATGGATTACGAGTAAAAATGTGAGACTGGCAAAATTATAGAAGTTCATGAATAATTCCTGTGAAAAATTTCATTACTCTTATAACAGAATTAAAAAAATGAGTTTGGGCAGTACGTAGTCTATCAACTTTTTCCATTTCAAATCCAAGTTCATTTCCATCAAATTATCTTAATTGCATCATCCATAATAAGACAATGTACTATACCAAGCGGCTATTTTTACATATTTTTCACAAAAGTCAGTATGAGCAAAATATAAAATATAACAATCGTGCACAAATGACGTGCTGACTTGATTTTTCAGCAAATATACAATATTTCTTTATCTAATAAGAAATGAACTTACAAATAAGAATACACACAAATGCACACTTAGGCAAAAGAACACCTAAATTAAAATATACATGCGTGTCTGGGGCGTGAGCAGATGAACATATGTTTTTGCTTATGCCTGTGAGAAAAAATAAATAAAAAATTCAATCATGGTACCTAAATTGACAAGAAGCAAGACTGCAAGTCAGACCAACTACATGTTCAGCTAGTTCAGCTTCATCAGTGCACTGCCTTGAATGTACTTTGGAAAAATGAGTTGTCAATTTTGACAGAATCTGTAAGAATAAAGACAAAATTTTTAACGCATGTGCATATGTTTTGTTGTTTTTGTAGATAGATCTGATCATGAGATATCTCCAGAATCACGTGCACTATGACATAAGGTTTCGCTAACCTCCTCTATTGGTGGGCGCTTCCAACCATTGTAGTTGGTAGGATTCTTGTACTGCCCTTTTTCCCTAAGACAATAGCAGCAAAAGAATGGTTGGGAAAAGGCAAAAATCAACAATTAGTTGCGAAAGTTGCCTGAATCTGAATTTGACATCAATTTAAACATTTTCACCACACCAGATTATTAATTGAGAAAATAATAAAATATTCAAGTAAAACTCTTATCAGATCTACAGGTAGGATAATAAATATAACACCGACAAGCTTGGTAGGTGAGCATAAAATCTTTAGTGGTTCTCTCAAATACACATTTCAAATAAATATTGTACTACTCAATACTCAAGACTAGTGCGTACATTACATTTGAACAACACAAACCATTTGCAAAGACACCAGCTAAAAGATAAAATAAAACATGGATAACTGATAAGTGAACAGTTCATGTAAACATTGACTGCATATATTAGGTGTTGGACAAATAAATAGGTGCAAAAGGCGTAGAAATGAAGAAAGCGGAGATGGTAGGTGGCTAGGCGTTTAAGCAGGTTTAAGAATTGCAGCCATTAACATTATACTAACAATTTGAATTTCAGCGATCCCCTAAAATCTAACAGAATGCACATGAATGCTCTTTCAACAAGTTTAATCCCATCCTAACCCCTAGACATAGCGTCAAAGTGCCAATATAAATTGAATGCCAAAGCAGATCCAAGGTCCAGGCACTGGCAACTTAAATGTAATTGTGTGGATTTTACTGTGACTTTACTTTCTTTTTTATTTTTAAAGGCAACAGAATCTTTAATTTTAACTTTTGAACCTTACTTCCAGATGATTACTGGGTCAATCTGAAGAAAAAAAAGCATGGTCGTGGAATATTAAATTATTTATGAAACCCATTGACTATGTACTTGGAACTAAGATTTAACAAAAGCAAGTCAATCGACCAGGCTTACATAGATGAACAAGACGCCTAATGAAATAGAATATGAAGCCCGAACCTCAATCAATAGCCACCAGACTCTGTATACATTCACCAGTTTTGAAACCACATTGTTGTATTTTTCAACCATGAATGAAAAGAAAGGAAGGACTGACTGTCTAGTCAATTTATTTGTTCATAACTGGTAGCATTCAGAAATGTGTTTCTAGATCGTAAAAGTAACAATGAACTTGAATTTAGAAATTAATCTGTTGAAAGGAAGTAGAAAAACAACAATGGAACTAAAGTATAAGATGGATGAGAGAAGTTATATAACAAAATAATGCCACCAACCTCTTATCGATGTAAGCCATAAGCCTATTTGTGAGATAACATATAGTATTATGTGGATAACGGTGTTGAATGCTCCGAACGTGACCCATTAGAGATTCATCCAAGACAAGTTTACAGAAATCTTCAGCCTCATAAATAATTAACACATAAGAAAGTTCAATCTCTTCAGATGAAACCTGCAGCATAGCAATGAAGTCAGTCATTAAAAGGGCAATTAAGACTGTTGTGGATTATGCTTGGAACCCAACAATAATGATCAAATTAACAATAGTACATAAGCACCAAAAAACTACATATGTTCTTAAGCTGGCAATATAATTTTTTTATGTGCTAATATTAAATGATTAATCAGTCATCTAATGCACACAACAACTACAGACAGCACTGAAGACATGATAGAGATTGGAGTAAGAGCACCTCTAAAGAGCATAAGCTTTATGATGTGTGTTTGTGTGAGCATATATGAGAAAAATATGGAGAAAGAAAGAGGTTAGAAATTCTTTAAAAATTGCAATGTAAATGGTCCATTGTAATTGGATGATGTAACTTTATAGCATGTATCAGTCGAGTTGTCTTTCCTTTTAGAAAACCATAGGCTTCCTGCGCAACTGGTCTGAACCTATACATATAATATAATGACACTTAAGAGAACTTATGTTGAAGAAATTTTAAATATATAAATTTTGTCCCTTCTCTAAGGGTTTAAACTTTTTGATGAATAAAATCAATATGGCAAAGAGTGGAAAAGAATCCGTATTCAAGTCACATTGCAGCCAATTTGTGAAAATTGTGCAAGTGTTAGGCCATTAACGAAGTGGGAGCAGAGCTATAAAACAACTTCAAGAGAGGCAAAAAGGAAAGAGCATGCTTTTTCAGATGATTCATTAATTTTGAGCACTAACTACATGTGTCATTTCTTCTGGAATAGCCATAGTCCATATGATGGATCTCTCTACTGGATTTGATGTTATTCGGTATGAAAGACCCTTTTCTGCAAACCTTGTGAGCAAATGTCCTAAGCCATGACAGGAAAACAACAGCTTAGTAACCTTACAAGAGAGAGTGAGTAGATAAAACAACTAAATATTAAAAACTTAAATAAATCCAGAAAGACGATACCTCCAATAGAACCCAGTTCAACTACTTTTGTGTCAATTTTGGCCACAATAGATTTTAGAGCATACTTCCCCTTCTCCCACTTCTGCATTTCTTTCTGATGTTTTTTCATCTTCACAGCTTCCGCCTTAGAAACAGCCTTCAGCAACTTCTCTTGCTATTTTACAAATGCAAAATAGCATATATTCAAGAATTTTCTAGATACTTGATAACCCAATAACGTATACGCAGTCATTTTTATTATATGCGCATCAAACTTACTTCTTTCTGCTGTCTCTTTTCCTCCGTCAAAAGAAGTCTCTCCTCCTTTGACATTTTCACCTTTTTAGTTCCATCCTCTGCTTCAGTTTTCTTCTTTGGCTTGCCTCCACTTTTCCCACTTTGTCTCAAGACTTGAATGGGCTCTAAAATATCAGTTCTGTCGTCATGGTAGCAATGTGCCTAAACAGAATGTCATTAAATTGAAATGGTAATAATCTAAGAATGATTTCTTTGATTCAAAGATCAGTATTGAGTCCTATGAAAATCAACATCAAAGTTAAAATTTGAAATTTCACTATCAGATCTAATTAGAAAAATACACAGAAAGTGGCAAAAAATGAGGGGGAATTCAAACACTAGTAACTATTTGCGGAACCACTCTAGATCCAAGTCTTCACACTTTTCTTGTAAAAATGACTTGTCCATAAACTTTTCCGTACATAGAAGCAAAATTTATCTTATTTAACACTTTTCGTGAAAAGGCTTCTTGAAGTTATAAAATAACACATTTTTGTGAGCATCCATTTTCCAATGCTTCATATGAAACAAAATTCTACAGGAATCAGAAATAGAAAAATCTTCTTCTTCTAGTATTTTTATCTGAACAAGAACAAAAGCAATTTGCATGGTCAAAAATATCAGATTGGATATGATTCTCAAACAGGAATTTTTTGCAAGCATCCTAAGGATGGAGAAACACTCAACCCTACAAAGTTGTATCTTGACAGGAATGCAACAGCCAAACTTGTAGAACTATACTACAGAGAACCAATATCAATCCAACTTCATATTTTGACCATTGAAATATAGATAATGAAAAAGAAAAGGTTCTCCAGATTCCAATAAAAATAACATTTAGTGAAGATTTTTCACACATTAGGACAACCCACCGTAGATATGTCATCTTCCAGTGAACTTTGATGGTGATTGTTTTCAGGCATTTGCATCATGTCAGCATTCTCCATGGAGAACTTCTTATGTAGTTCAATGGAAGAACCTGAAAGTTGATTATAAGCAACTTATATTGTTGCCTAATTTTCACGAATAGAGCAGAACTGAATTAATTCATGACATAGATGATCAGATAGGTAATTGTACCAAGTCGGAATGAGGATGAAACTAATCTAGAGTCAAATTCTGATTCCTTCCCCAATTCTGCAGCAAAAATTGTTTCATTATTTTTCCACGCTTCAAATCTACCAACATTTTCTGACTCGTCATCTGACTCCACACATATCAATCCATTGATTCCTGAAGTAAAAATAGAAGTAACAAATCAGTGCAAGGTTGAGCTAAAGACAAAAGTGAGCCGGAGCAGAATATGTGTCAAACCAAACTATATTACCCCCCCGTTTGAGACCCATTTTTTAGAGATAATGTATTTTGGAATAGTGATATTTATGGGAGAATGTATGGTTAAAAAACAAGGAAAAATTTTGAGTTTACATGTAAAATTATTTTATGGGAGAATGTGTGCTTGAAAATGAGTATTGGAAAAATGAGAGTTTTTGGAAAAATAGATGCCAAACATAGGCTATATCAACCAGATAAGAGACATTCTGACATACTGTAAGTGGCAAAAAAGTCCTGTTTTGATAAATGTAACCAGTGATTCAATCATTTCATCAAAGTCAAGAAGCGCGGAAAAGTAGTTTATGTGTAGACTACAAGACTAGGAGTTTAATACTGATTTTGAAGAAACTACAATAAAAACACCAAAATTAGTAAATGAGCAGAAATAGGGTGCAAATATAGAATACAGACCGGTAGTAAATCGGTGAGAATATGCTCATTATGTATGATTATAACATAAACCAAGCCATCAAGGATTATGAGCCAAACATCCAATTAAGTGCAAAATATACCACAGATTCACTGCAATTACTTTGCCTTAAAATGTTTAAAGATATTGAAGTATGTCCAACGAAAAAGTACACAACATTTGGCAAAAGCCATGCAAGTATGCGAACTAATAAATATTCAATATTAAAGAATTTCATGCAACACAAGTTAAAGGTCCCATTTCTAAATTCACAATAGTCGATAAAACTTCTATGCCTAATGCCTCTACAAGATTTGATTTTGTACACACTATCTCACAAGTTTTTCCTACATGACCTTTTCTTCCGGTTGATTATTTGCATATTTAGAGAAACTTAGTAACTATAGTTCAAGAAGAATAAACTTTATTCAACTTAATTAAAAATTAATCCCACCTGTTAAACTCACTCGAAGTCTTAGGATTTGAAATCAAAGAACACCCAATTTCACAGTCGGAGAATCCTCTGTTGCAATTGACAATTGGAAATTGGAGTTTTGAAAGGTCAGAAATTGGTGTTTCAACAAACTACATGTTGATCTGTGGCTAATTATTAACCAAAAGAAAAAATCAAACATATTAATACAAAAACCATGCAAACATATAATTAATTTAGCTCACACCCGCTTCATTGCATGTGCAAAAAAAGTTCTCTTTTTGTTCAATAGCAGGTGTCAGAATTACCCAAAAAAAAAAAAGACAAAAGGAAGACAAAAGGAAGTGCCATATGAAGAAATTAAGCGCGTATATATTGTATATAAGCCTGAGCATCAAATATTTAGTTACTAATACAAAGTTAAATATCATCTGTATTTTTTTCGGTCCTGAAGTAATTACACCCCGCGAAGTTCAATTCCCCAACGCGCTAGGAATTGGAAAAGAGAAAGTAATAAATAACGCTTCGTTTGGAATAGTAAATTTATGGCCTTGAAAAGAGTGTAGAAATATAATCCCATCCAAATTGGAAAAGATATTTTTAAGAGTTCTAAGTTTGAGTCCCCAGTGCCTTCCCAGGGATAGTAGAAGCAATAATAATAAATTTACCCTACCTGAAGACAACGATTTTCCTTTGGAGCATTTGACGATTGAGGCACCGGAGAACGGGGTCTCAGGGAAGGAAAAAGGAGTGGAGGAGAATGTCGGGCCTGATAAAGACGTTGGCGGCGGCTTAAACGGCGTGGGATCATCGTCGATGATGAAGACTGTGGAGTTTGACGAATTCTCTGTTTTTTGTTTCTTTTTGGAGTGAGGAACCGAGGGCGGAGGCGTGGTGAGGTCGATGGCATCATTTCGGAGAGACGGCCGACGATAATCGCCGGAGTCGGAATCGGATAGGACATCAACCGATATCGGCTGTGACATTTTCTCTGACGAAAATACGCACAGAGGGAGAGATTTTGAGAGCGGTTTTAACGTTTAAGGCGGGATGATTGATTGGGTCGGGCCGTTAAAAGGATTAATTGAGATCCGAAAATGAAACAAAATCTGAAGTTTTGGGCTAAATGGATGAAAAGCGGTAGCCCACTCGAAAATTAGCTATTATACAAGAGGAAATTACATTGCACCAGGT
>CAIGRO010283325.1:0-20994 GCA_903798355.1 Fraxinus baroniana | reverse complement strand
TGATATTTGTGATTTAAAGTTTGTATAAACTAGAAGAGGTAAAACGTATTTTATTACTTTTATAGATGATTGCACAATGTATTGTTATGTCTATTTGCTAAGGAGCAAATACGTGGTTTTAGAAGCATTTAAACACTACAAGAATGAGGTTAAGAATCAACTAAGCAAACGAATAAAAGTTGTTCGTAGTGACAGAGGTGGGAAATATGGAGCATTGTTTGAAGATTTTTGTTTAGATTCTGGTATTATTCATCAAACTACAGCTCCTTATTCACCTCAGCCAAACGGTATTACGAAATGCAAAAATCGTACTCTGAATGAAATGATGAACGCTGTGTTAATTAGTTCGGTTTACCTCAGAATTTGTGGGGTGGGGGTGGGGGTGGGGGGGGAGCAATTCTCTCAACAAACCACATTCTAAATAAATTATCACACAAAAGTTGGAACGAAACTCTTTACGAGTTATGGAAATGTCATAAACTTTTGTAAAAATACTTAAAAGTCTGGAGGTGTTTGGTTAAAGTAGAAATATCAAAGTCTATACAAGTTAAAATAGGGGCTAAAATCATTGATTGCATATTCGTTGGATATGCTACTAACAGTAGTGCTTGTCGGTTCCTTGTACATAAGTTTGACATTTTGGATGTACATGAAAATATTATAATTGAATCTAGGAATGCTGTATTTTTTGAGGATAAGTTTCCTTGTAAAGATAGGAAAGAGATAAGTTCGCAAAAACGAACTTATGATATTGCAATTGATAATTATCAAAGTGATGAAGAATCTAGACGCAGCAAAATGACAAAAACATCTATATTTTCTGGTCCTGATTTTTTAACTTATTTGTTAGAAAATGAACCTAGACCATTCAATGAAACAATGTCTAGTCCAGAAGCTCCATTCGAAAAGAGGCTATCAATAGTGAAATTGATTCTATGAAGAATCATAGCTGGGAGTTAGTATATCTCCCACATGTAACAAACCATTAGCTGTAAATGAGTTTTCAAAGGAAAATTAAAGACTAATGGATCAATTAATAAATATAAGGCAAGATTGGTAGCTAAATGATTCAAACAAAAGAATGTCTTGATTTTTCCGATACATACTCACTTGTGACAAAGGTAACATCAATTAAAGTATTAATTACAATCGCAGCATTATATAATTGGAAATCCATTAGACGGACGTCAAAATAGCTTTCTGAAATTGTAAGTTAGAAGAAGAATTTTACACAGAACAACCCGAAGGGTTCACTGCCCCTGGACAGGAGAAAAATGTGTGTAGGCTCATTAAGTCGTTATATGGACTAAAGCAAGCGCCAAAACAATGACATGTAAAATTTGACAAAACTATGTGGTAAAATGGTTTTAAGATTAACAAGTGTGATAAATGTGTTTTTATTAAAACTACAACTAATACATATGTAATCGTATGTCTATATGTTGATGACATGTTAATTATGGATAATAATTGTGATATCATAACAAATACCAAGAAAATGTTGACAAAATATTTTGATATGAAAGATATGTGTATTTCAAATGTAATATTAGGAATTAAAATCGTTAAAACATCTGAGGGCTTGTCATATCTCAATCTCATTATATTGGGACTATACTTAAGAAGTTTTATATATAGATGAAAGTCCAGTTAAAACACAAGTAGAATTAAGTCTACATTTGGCCAAACATAAAGGCGAATCTGTATCTCAATTAGAGTACTATCGAATAATAGACAGTCTGACGTATATTACCAATTGTACTCATCCGGATATTGCATAAGCAGTGAACAAATTTAGTAGATACACAAGTAACCCAAATAATGACCATTGGAAGGCACTAGTAAGGGTTCTTAGATATCTACGATACACCTCAAATATTATATTACATTAGACTAGATATTCAGCTGTATTAGAAGGATATAATGATGTTAATTGGATATTAGATACAAAAAACTCAAAATCCACTAGTGGGTATGTTTTTCCATTAATGGTGCTGTCGTATCTTGGAAATCCTTTAAATAAACATGTATAGCTCGATTCACAATGGAATTTGAGTTCATAGCTTTAAATAAAGTTGGAGAGGAAGCAAAATGATTTCGAAATTTTTTAGAGGATATTCCATGTTGGCCTAAACATGTGCCTACTATTAGTATACATTGTGATAGTCATCGACATATTCGTTGAAAACATAATACAATTAAGCAGTTAATCTCAAAGGGTGTTATTTCCATTGATTATGTAAAGTTTAGAGGAAATCTTGCGGATTCTCTTACCAAAGGCTTACTAAGAGATCAAGTATACTGTCTGTCAAGATGAATGGGCTTAAAGCCTACTACGCAAGAATCTTTGTAATGGTAACCCAACCTTGCTGATTGGAGATCCCAAAATCTTGGTTCAATGGGACAACTGAGTTATGAAGATTCAAAGAAACACTTCGAAGTTAACTCCTATCCATTCCTACGATAAGAAAATGTTATCTCCACAAAAGTTTTATGTTGAGTTATACTTTTAATGATTCTTATATCTTCGACTATCTAAGTGGGATATGGCATGTACTCTTAATAGGAGATCACCTATATAAATGTGAAGTGTTACCGTTTTTATGAGAATGTTTCAAATGTTTGAATTCTCTAAAACATTTGTGAAATCCAAGAGTTGTCAAGGGCGAAAATGAATATAACAGTGAGAACTCGAAAATGTTATGAAGATTATTGTGTTGATACTATTTTCTTGGTTTACACCAACGGTTGACAATTCAAGACACCGTGTTTACTAATTAGCCAAGTAAATTCGATAGTATTCTACTACGGAAGGTTCCAACTCGTAAGGTACCTATTCGGATTCGATAACATTCCGTCTAATTTCTCTATACGCTCTGCGTAGTCTATTGCATTAATTTTCATTCATGTGGGGGATTGTTAAGAAAGTTGGATTTTATTAGTTGGTTTGACCAACTTTTGACCAATTATTTTAGTGGGTCCCGTTCGTTGGACAAAATATTTATTTGACCAAGAGTGTTCTACTCCATGAGTAGATAAATGTAGTGTATTTTTTTTTTTTCAAAACCAATTTAGTGTGAATGAGAAATTAATGTCAAAAGATGACCACTTGAAGTTGAAATAAATTGGAATAAAAATTGGTGAAAATTTGAAAAAATGTCAATCCTACATAGGAAAGCTAGAAGGGTATAAACCACTTTATATTGCTCAAGTTTGGGACTTGAGTTTGGGCCCCATTGGGTTTTGAAGTGGAGAAAACCTACATGCTAGTAGTTTGAGCTGAAAACCCTTGCGCGGGGCACCGCCGTCCGTCCGTCCGTCCGTCCAACCAGTTGGCTCTGCTCTGCTCGACACGAACACGGGTTGTGGGCTTCACTTAGACTTGGGCCAAGTCGATATAAATTTTTTGGTAAAATAATATTTGAACTATATTATTTTATTATTATTTAAAATAATAATATATTTAATTTATATTATTTTTCCCCGAATTCTCTGTGCGTGACATGTGTTTTCTTCTAGAAGATGGCAGTTGACAATGACAGTTACACTGTCTATCCAAATGGTCTGTGTTTGTTGAAGACACAACTTTTTGGATGTTGTGTCCCTTTCAACTTCTATAAATAGGTCTCCATACCCCGATTTTCATTTATTCCAAAATCAATTCTGATTTTATTTTTCTTCCAAAATTATTCATTCGTCCCTCCATCATTCATATTTTGCAATTCAGCCTCGAAAGTTATTTTCGTGCATTTTAGTCCTCAAATTTCTTAAAGAGATCAAAATGTGAGTAGGTTTGTCAGGTCTTGTAATTTGGAGTGTTACTTTACAAGTCGAGGTCGTTGTATCTTGAAAGTCGAGTGTCATAATACCGTCAGCACTAGTACGGGACATTATCGTCTTAAGGAGAAAAAGTCGAGCTCTTGTCTCGACCAATTACATCTTATATTGTTCATTTTTCCACGACGTTATTTGCCCAAATCGATTCACGGTGATATAAGTATTGCCAACAGTTCAACAATATAACTCCTTTTCATTTTACCTTTTTAATTTTCAAATCCAATGTTAGAAATAATATTTTATGTCACCTAATTTGATGATCAAATGTCACTTTCCAATCGTATAAATCTTAAAATCAATTCAAAGATATCGAGGCGAAACAACGTAATTCATATCAACTTTTTCTATAAATATCAAATACACTTTCGTAAAATTATAACAAAAACTTATAGTTATAACTACAAAGCATATATGACTTTTCCTATCCCAAATTAATCCGTTAGTAATGGAAACTTGATTTAATCCCTAGAAGCAATGAGAGAAATCGAATGTTCAATATCATCACCAATATGAAGATTATGTTGTACGCTATGCTTGAATGCTTGCACGCATCAATGTCAATCATAACTCTCTTTTGACCCTCACTAGTACGTGAACTTTCTCGAATGCAACCAACTGTTTCTTTGGTGCTTGTTTTTTGGTCGGCAGTGTTTGAAACACCATCAATGTGTGAGTTTCGTCCATATCTCCCATGTTTTCCACATCAATGTGTAGACTCGAAATGAGTGAGTCACACACATAACTCTCTTTTGACCCTCACTAGTACGTGAACTTTCTCGAATGCAATCAACTATTTCTCTGGTGCTTGTTTTTTGGTCGTCAGTGCTTGAAACACCATCAATGTGTGAGTTTCGTCCATATCTTCCATGTTTTCCACACAATGTGTACACTCGAAATGAGTGAGTCACAGTGTGTGACCCTTACACCATGGCTTAGCATGGTAGAATTTTTGGATGTTTTTAAGGTTGTAAGATGAATTGAAATTGTGGTTGCAGCATGGGCCTGAAGCTTGTGTAACTCAACCTATATCCATTTGGGAATACAAATGGGCCTTTTGTAAAACCTGTAGGTCCGACCCGGATAGCCTCTTGATGGACCTGCTCTCATGTCTAATGTTGACATTGGCACCTTAGATACGTAATCTTGTGGATACCATGTGTTAAGTAACTTTCCTACTAAAGTCTAAAATGTAACATATATGAGAGAGGTTAGTCGTAATTCAATTTTACGAGCATAGAGCATGCTTAATAGGGAGCATTGATTTGTCTAGATGTACATGATGAATATTATATATATACACGGAAAAACGGAGAACGAGGGAAGAAATTTGCGGCCCTGGGAGTAAAAGATAAGGGGAGGAGAGAGAAAATAAAAGAAAAAGAAAAAAAGAGGAGGAAAAAACGTACAGGAAAGAGAAGAAAGGCAGCTGGAGCGTTGAAAAGAAAAAGGTAGATTACACATACACGGCCAGAAATTGGACAAACACAGGAAAGAGAGAGAGAGAAAGAGACAAAAAAAAGACAAGAAAGCTGGTTGCCCTCCCGGTCAAGTGGCAGCTCTCCAACAAAAAAAAAGAGAAAAAGAAGGGAAAAAAAAAGAAAAAAGGAAGAAGATCGCATACACGGGTAGTTTCACATTTCGTCAATTTTTGGTGATATCATTCAACTTTTGTGTTTTTTTACTTTTACAGTATGAATAACTAATTTTCATATTAAGGAAAATAATGTAGTCGACTTGTAATCTTCTATTTTCTATTCAAAATTTCTGTGATTTATTTATTTCTGTGTTGATTTTATTATGAGTTTAATGCATCAAATTAAGTGATCAATAATTTGATGATTATGTGAGTATCTTACGAATCGAGAAGTGAGTTCGAAATTTAAACCATATAGTAAAATTCGAAAAATTAGTATAACGTATAGAGATACATGTACTAATTATTACATCCATATATAATATGGATTCTTAGAGCTATTATTTCGTTTAACTAAGGTTGATTCATATAGATATATATAATTGAATTAGTTAAATAAACTCAATGAAAACTCAAGAGGGATAAATTGGATACAATAGAAGAATTCGATCGAACACTACATTAAGTTATGAATCTTGAATTAAAAATTAAGGTGATCAATAGTTGAAATTATTATACCATAATATTTATCACATATATGAATCTTCAATCATCCATTGTTTGCAATCTTTTTATATTTTCAATTAGTTAAAAGTAGTTAGGAAAAATAATCACAACCATCATAACTATTTACTTGCTTTTGTCAAATAGGAGTTAGAAAAATTAGATTAAGTCCTAAAGTATAGTTTTTGTGGGAACGATATCCAGATTCAAAGGTCAACTATACTACTTATTACGATATCGTACACTTGGGTTATAAAAAAAGGGTTGTACTACAAGTACAAAATGGGTTACAAAAAGGTGTCCAAAATTGTCAAAGGCGGTCCTCCCAATAGGAGGCCGTCATTTGACAATTTTGGATACCATTTTGTACCCCATTTTATAAACCAAGAATTATCCATAAAAAAATGTAACAAATATATATGTACGCGGATTGATTGTTCCAAACGAGTTATTGGCAATGACAGTTTCTCCTGCTCGACTAGACACAAGTTCTTGTCGATGTCCTAGCAAGAAATGATAGGACCACTGCCTCTTTGATCAAAGTAGGGCATAATCAAGAAATTAACTTAAGACCAGCTTTATTAATTTCTCTAACCAACTTTTAATTATGGTCTCCATGAAAGTAATTCCCACCTTTTAATTTTGAGTCTTCTTTGTACCTTTTTCTCTATCCTTAAATAGACTTATTTATGAATATGGTTGACAAAACTTAAAAAAAGTTCATAAGTAAATTAATGGTATCGATCGATCAACACCATGTCTTTTGTATAGATTGTTTGATTGAATTCCTCACTAGTTTATTATTATTAACGAACCGTACTTGTGACGTTTTATAACTGCTAAAAAAAAGAAAATAATTTTCATGCATGTTGTCTAGTTCAGATAGAACGCAATATAATCCAATTTTAATTTTCTTTCATAAGCGCGTGACTAGAAAACATAGTTTCTTACAATATTTATTCGAATACGAAAATCCTATCTTGAAAGTATAACATCCCTTTAGTTTTTATTTCACTATCCACATTTCTAGGATTAATAGTCATTTTCCAGGAAAAAAAAAATTAAAAAAAAATGCTGCAATTTGTATAAAAACGAGCTGTCGAGGACTCGAGAAGATGCCTTCACCTGTATGTCCAATTTAGCTCAGTCCATCAGCATGCCCCACAAGTAATGTCTACCCCATCTTTCTTTTGGGACTGTAATCTGTCGATTGATGCTGCCAAAGTGTGGGCAAAAGTTAACATCAACAACTTGTTAGCTCAAACGTCATCAACAACATTTTGTCATGTTCTTGTGAACACAACCCTTCGGCTCCGCCTACCTCACACGAGCTTAATGGCTCGTGTGCGAGCAGGCTCGCCAAATTGAGAAAGATATGCAATTTCAATAATAATAATTAAAAAAAAAAAAAAACTATGGCGAGCTCATGAGGTGAGTTGGGCTGCACTTTTGTTGAGCGAGGTGTCTCGACTTGCCCCATTTAACAATACTAAGCAAGGCGCAACAACAAGAAAAATGATACTTGTACATCAAGAATTGTACATAATGGTGTACACCCCACTCACATGGGGGTGGGACCCACTTGTATAAAATATTTTTTTATTCAAGCGGGCCCCACCCCCATGTGAGATGGGTGTACACCCCTATGTATACCTTAATGTACCGATAGCAAAATCGAACAAGAATTACCTTTTATGCAAGGAATTACACAATTTAATGTTTTAGTCACATAATTACATCTTTAAGGTTCTCAAATTCGATCTTTTTGGCTCAGAATTCACTGTCGACTCCAAAAAGCAATAATTCAAATGATAAAGTTAGCCAAATTTAGCATCAAAACCAACGGCATTGTGTAACCTTCTCTTGAAATTCTTTTATAATTAGTGGTTCAATATTATTTTTAAAACTATCTATCCAATTATAAAGATAAAATACACAAGTAGAAATGAAAGGAGTCGAGATCACGAGCATTAAGCACTTGTTTGAGGATTTTTTTTTTTTATTTGTTCAAAATACATTTTGAAATAATATTTTATTGGCGAATATGTGATTTAGCCTACGTTTGACACCCATTTTTTTTCCATTCTCATTCTCATTCTTTTTTTCTTTCTTCATTTCAACCATACATTCTATCAATAAAATAATATTACACATAAACTCAAAAATTCTCCTTACTTTTTAACCACACATTCTTCCATCAATCACTTTTCAAAAATCATTTTTTCTCCCAAAATGGGTGTCAAACATAGGCTTAAGTAGGAAAAATTTTGAATTTGCTGTAATATTATTTTATTGAGAAATATATGATTGAAAATAAATATACTTTAAAACTAATGAGCATCAAATCAGCCAATCAGGGCTAAAGTTGGTCAAACTACAAAATAATAGTGGCGTTGATTTGATAAATAACTAACTGGACGGTACTACGTGTACCAAAATGTGGCTCACACAAGGGTTAATACAAAGTGAACACATTATTATCACGCCATTTGGCAAGTTTTATAAATATTCAAATTTTAGTTTTAATCACACATTTCACATAAATTTATGAATATTTTAATTTATTCATCATTTATTTTTATCTATTTATAAATTATTTCCAAACGGAGGCTGAGATAATATTCACTATCAATATAAATAAATATATTTACTCATAAATAACAAAAATATACTCCTTCGATCCATTTATATAGACTGATTTTGTTTTTGAAACAGATTAAGAAATTTTATTTTGATGTTATTGGAAAAACAAGTTTTGTAAATATTTTTCTTAATTTACCCTTATTTAATTATCAACAACTAATAATAAATAATGGTGATTAAATGTGTTTTTATCCATGTTTTCAAGAAGAAGTGGAAAATGTGTGTATGTATTTAGATAATTTCAAGAAGGTAAATTAAAATATGTAAAATTTTAAGATTAAATGGGAATAATCGGTTATAACTAGGCAAAATAGATAATGATATATTAATTAATGAACAAAATAAATACTTTCTAAATAAAAATAAACATGACTATATAAATGAGATAAAAATAAATAAATAAAGAAAGTTAGTTTATATAAATAGGAGGGATGGAGTAATAACATTTGTATCACTCATTGGCGACATTCACAAGTTATTTGTCCCTATTTATGTTTTAAATTATATTTTAAAATGAGGGAAAAATAATTAAAATAACAAGTTAATTTTTATTTTAGTTTATTTTTATTACTCATCAGTGATACCGTCAATTGTTGAATATGTACAAATTATGAATAAATTTCCATTTTAATTTTATTTGCATTACTCATTGGCGATATTAGCAGTTGTTGAAGATGGACATTCAATCACACATAGATACTCAAGTCGACCTTGAGTTTTTTTAATGGTCAAACTTGAATTGTTGCTTCTTGGAGAAAACTTTACAAAGTTTTAATAATATTTATATTTATTGTATTACGGACTGAACGACCTTAAAAAATATCTTAACGACGTGAGACTTGAAAGGTTTTTTAAACTAGTGTCATTTTATAAAGCATTTGATGCAACATCTAGAGCCATGTTGAATTGCATACCACATATGGACACAATATGGTACTTGTTGAGATCATCTAGTTTTCAGTCTCATGGGGTCTTAATTAAGACTAATTCGCAAGTAATCATAAGTTTTGCCAAACATGTGCAAATTGTACAGTGAGTGGTATTTACAAATGGAATTAAACCATATGTACAGAACAATGATTGACAAAAGTTTTACCGACTCTCACATGTGTAGGACCCATCAAAATAAAAAATGAAAAAAAACAACCCACCCCATGCATTTTTGTGAGTTTCTGTAAACCACTCACCCCCCTTCTGTGAATCATTCTTTTGTAAGGATAGCATTGTTCTTACAAATGGGCCCACCGGCCCCAAATTTCCTACGAAAATCCTGTCTTCGTCTGTCCAAAAGTCACGGTCTATGTACAAATTATTGGACCTCTTCAATTGCCGTACCAAAAAAAATCTCTTTTTAACAATTGTTATAGGCCCAATTAAACACAATGAAAGGAATTTTTTACTTTTTCAAGAACATAATCTAACTCAAATAAAAAATTATCCAACCACCAACCTCCAATTCTGCAGCTGTTCATCTCTCTGGGTCTGTTCTACTGAGTTATATTTATTTTTTGGAGTAAATTAAGCTGTATTTTTTTAATGAATTTAGATTTAATTGCTTTGTTCTATCCAGTTAATTACAGGACTTGGTGAGAGTGAATGATCGGCTGAGTGATAAGATGGAGAGTAGTGTACCGGCCCGATTTGCTGGAACCGAGATTCACGGTTTCCGAACTATGGAAGGTACAAGTAATATATGCACACATATAAAAGTTACTGTGTGTAATTCTGTGTATTTGAATATTTGATTCTTCTGGGAATTGGATTTGGAGTTGTCTTGGGGTTGTAGAGTTTTTACTTATTTTCACTCATTTTGTACTGATGTTCGTAGCTGGAGGTAGATATTAGGGGAAAAGGAAATACATTTGTTTTCAATATTTCGTCAAGCCTAACCACCGCTCCTCGTATGAACAGATTTGGACATGAGCAATATAATGGTGGAAGCTAATGCAAGATGGCTCAGACCAAATGAGATTCAAGCTATACTCTGTAACTACAAATATTTCACCGTTAACGTCAAGCCGGTGAATTTGCCAAAAAGTAAGACATCTGTACATTTACAGAACTTTGTACTTTTCTCGACGATTGAAGATGATACAGAAGGTATTATGGTACCATTTTAACTAATCTTTATCTTATTGTGATAAAATAGGTGGCACAATTGTGTTGTTTGACCGTAAGATGCTCCGCAATTTTAGGAAAGATGGCCATAACTGGAAGAAGAAGAAGGATGGAAAATCTGTCAAAGAAGCTCATGAACACTTAAAAGTGAGTTCTTCTTGTTCTTGAATATGAAATATATGGCAAACGGAAAATTATATATGTGAATATTGGCTAAAATAGAAAGATGTCCTTAATAATACTGTCTATTCCTCCTCCTGGCCCGCCATGGCAGGGCATTAGCTATTTTTTTTACAGGTTAATCTATCCGCATATACTTGATTTATGTATTTCTTTGTTAGAACGAATGAAAATCTTTTTGGCCTTGAAGTAATATGAGTTATTGTTAGCCAAGTCAGTTAACATGTGGCATTTACACGTGCTTATTCTAGCCCATCTAACAGAAGAGTTTCCATCAAACTTGCAGCTTGAAAGTGTTTTCTATTATTATATATCCATGGATCATGATGCTCTTGCTTTAAGAATAATTTGGAAGCTGTGAGCGTGACATGTTGGTATGGGGGTGGGGGTGGCAAGATGAAATTATTGCATTACCTGCAGGATGGTGCTTGAACAAATGTTGATCAGGGCCAAAGAATTATCAGTGCATTCTATGAATTGAACTTCAAAGATGCCAATTAAAAACTGAATTGATGTGTTTGTAAGGAAGATATTAATGGTGTTTCTTCGTCTATTTATTAATGATATTCATTTTAGGTGCAAGTAGTTAATAACAAGTGATTTCGCACAAGATGGACAGCTTTCATTTGTCATTGAAATTCTGTCACGCATTTCTCTATGGAAGTTTTGTGTTAATTTGAATATGCAAGTACTTATCACAGGAAAAAATGCTAAAAAAGAGTATAGAAGAAGAATAAGTTAATGTATTGAAGCTTGAATAGAGTAAAAGAGATGGAGGTTATACTCTAGCTGCATACAAATTGCAACATCTTGGAATTAATTAGACCATTAGGATTCTTTCATGGAGATTTACTCTAAATTAAGCATCTACCTGTTTTTGTCTGTTTGTTTAGAAATTTAATACGAGGGGTTATTGAACTTCCATTTTATTTTAATTTTTCCTTTCACCCCTGTTCATAGTCCCATTCTTTATTTTCTTTTTCTGTTTGTGATGCAAAGCCTTCATTGTTAAGATAAAACAAATACCACTATTTTTTTTCCCATGAAGAAGATTTTGCATTTTTACTAGTTGATTATGAAATATTTTGTCATTGGTGGTATTTACTAACAAAATTGGCATTAATTTTGTTTGTTGTACAGGTCGGTGATGATGAACGAATTCACGTATACTACGCTCATGGAGAAGATAACCCAACCTTTGTTCGCAGATGTTACTGGCTACTTGACAAGTAAGAAATCATTAAACTTTTGCAATTCTTTTATGCATTAAATACTGTCACGAGAAATATTATCATGTCGATTGGTATTTTCATTGATAGCTGTGTTTGTCGCAGGACACTGGAACACATTGTCCTAGTTCATTATCGTGAAACTCAGGAGGTATATCTCTTGTGCCTAGTGAAACTCTTTTATTTAGTTCTTTGTGTATGTGTATAGTGTATTGATGTCTTTAGTCTGTGTATATTTTGAAATGTAGTATAGTGATGTAGAAAATTGAGCATATTGCTATGGCATGATGACCTTACTTGATTCTGGCTATATGCGATTACATTGTAGATGGTATAATATGAATTTGATAAATTTTTATAAACCAGATATCTATGCATGAACAAGAGGACCTGTTCATTCGATGGAATTTCCTAGGCTTCGATGGAGATAAGTTCTATAGAGACATATAACCAACATCTGAAAAACCAATTACCCATTATGAAGCCACACGCATTAACCACAAGTTTGTCCTTATCAACTTTGTAAGATCTCACACTTAACATAAATCTAAAGGAAAAGTTGTTAAAAAATTCATCTAAGGGCAGCTTCAATGTCCTGTATCAGAATTTCTTAGTTGTGTTATCTTGTACTGTTTTTCTTTTTACTCATTGAGATACACTGGTAGTTTATCTATAAGTAAGTTCTTTATGCGGGCGTGTGTTGTGTATTTTATTGTATATAGATATTTCATATTTCAGTATGACCTCATTATCCTGAAACCTGTCTGCAAATATGGCTTACATATTTGAAGTAACAAATGATGTCAACTCATGATACAGTCGCAGATTTCCCCCGCCACACCTGTGAATTTTGATTCTAGTTTATCCGTCTCTCATCTATCAGAAGAATCTGATTCCACGATTGACCGGTTATCTTACGCTGGCAGCAGATCAGGTTTGGGTGATTTATATTCTGTACAATATCATATTGTATCATGCAATGAAGTTATTTGCTCACATTTCACCTGTATCATAAGAGATTTAATTGTTTGGATGTGAGATTATAATGAAAACCTTATTTTTGGAAAGGCAGTAGCTGATAACAACTGGAAAGAAATGCAAAATCATTTTCTAGGACAACACACAGTAGCATTTCGTAATCAAATGAAGTTGGTAATAAAAAATAAATGACTATCCATGTTATAATGGCTATGAACTTGATGCTAATGCTTCAATGCATTAGGCATGATTTTCTCCCTGGAATCTTTTAATTGAAGTTCTCTATTCTCAATGATTCAGCAGACATTGTGACCATCAAAAATCACGAACAGACACTTCATGAGATGAACACCCTTGAATGGGAAGAACTTTTGGTGCCAGGTGATCCCAAAAAACATAATACACCTCATGAAGGTATCCACTTGATTTAATTAAGTGTGTGATTCGAGGTTCAAAAGAAAATACTAAAATTTATTTTTATACACGCAATTTTCTGGTGGCAGGAAAAGCTTCAAGATTTGAGCCACAGTATCAATCTGAAATAAGTGGTTACAGAATTTATGTAAGTAGAGTTAGTAATTTCATCATTATCTTTTATGCACAAGTAAATCTATTTATTTAAATATCACCATCTTTTTTTTGCAAGTAAAGCATTATGAAGTATTTCATCCTTTCTTCTCTTGTTTATCTGTAATAGACTGATT
Organism: Fraxinus baroniana; assembly: GCA_903798355.1. Taxonomy (NCBI): domain Eukaryota; kingdom Viridiplantae; phylum Streptophyta; class Magnoliopsida; order Lamiales; family Oleaceae; genus Fraxinus; species Fraxinus baroniana. The sequence continues at coordinate 7,168 of CAIGRO010283325.1, read as the reverse complement.
CAAGTCCATTGAGTATAAAATTTAAATGATACACATGTTCTTATCTATCAACTTCATTTTAAATCAAGTGGTTTAACTTGGTATTCGAACAGGCAAATGTCCCGAGTTAAAGTTTTTTCTCCACTCATTTAATGAAATTGTTCGTGTCGGCTTTGGTAGGGAAAAAAAGATTACACCTACACATGAGGATCGTGTTGATAATAAAAAATTTATATGATATGCACGTGGCCTTATTAATATGCTTAAATTTTTAGATGAAGTGGTTCTAAGAAGTCCTTTCTTTTGTGTCTCTCTTTCGTGTGGATGGGACAATTAACCTTGCACGCATTTGCTACGACAATAAATTTCATTCTTGAAGACAGACTATATCCTTTTATAGCCATCTAAGACCTGCTTTGATGCTTACTTATACTAAATATTACTGAGTGAAGTGATTGCAGAAAGAAACACTTTAGGCTAATATTTGCACATTGTACTGAGAGTTGAGTTTCTTACGAAAGTTTACATGTTCAGTAGATATAATTATTAGTGCAACTTGTTTCCAGAATCTAGAACCATGAATGGTAACAATTTCCTTTGCAATATCTTATATTTCAAATCATATAAAGTTGCTGTTCTATTGTGCTGAACTGAATTTTATATTACAGATTTCACCTTAGCCTCTACTGTTCCCTGTGCATGGTTTGGTTTGGATGTTCTGTTACTTCTTTTTCCTTGAAGTTATTACTCTATGGTTATGAGTCAACCTCCTGACTATCTGCTCATGTTCATTTACATGTCAAATTCGAACTTTTTCTTGGTGCGTACTGTTTTCTGTTTGCTGTTTCATTGTGCTGTTGATGTCATCACATTAAGATGTAAATGGAATTAATCTGGTTTAGCTTCCTACTCTGTGATTTAACTACTCTGTTATATTTCACTTTAATAAAGCTATTGAAATTGTTATATACCTGATATTTGTTTGTTGAGTTTTTCAAGCTTAATCACTCGGCCTCTACTTTTTTGTTTATTTAAACGATTAGTAATAATGATTGCAGGATGGTGCTCTATCAACTAACAAGTTGTCCCCAGAAAGTTTGATTAACAATTTTCCGGGACAAGTTACTGGGAGTAATTCTATTTATTTGGATGTTCCCAACATTGTATCCTATCAGACTATTGAAGGTCAAATGGTTGTAAATTCACAGAATATACTTTCTGGACTGGGGTCATTAGGTGCCGTTGATTCATTGGATAATCTGGGCAAAGATGGTTTGCAAAAACAGGACAGTTTTGGAAGATGGGTGAACGATATGATTGCAGATTCCCCAGAATCAGTAAACGATCATACTCTGAAACCTTCTATTCCAATGGTGAATCAGTCTTTCACATCTCCAATGATGAATACTAATCAGGCGTCCATAGAAGGGCAGATCTTCAACATAACAGATATCTCACCAGCATGGGCTTTTTCTAGTGAAGAAACAAAGGTTCTTTTCCTCACCACTTTTTATTAGTATGGTTTGTTGTCTTCTGTTGGTACCATGTCTTTAATGATGTAATATTGAAATAAGGGGAAAAAACAGTTTACATGTCACTGTTTGAAAATAACGTCAGAACAAGTCACATGTCATTTCAGTTTGGGGTTGAAGAGAAAGATGGGAGCTGTTTTCCAAAAGTAATGCCCTAGGCATTGAATTGGAAATAGATAGAATAAACTGAATGAAGTTGAGCAAACAATTAATTCAGTATCTGTATAGCATGAAACTTGCCAGGAACCTAAGAAGTACGATTCATCATTTTAGTGAGATTTTTGTTTTCCGTAAAATAAGACTAATCTGTGCACTGCAAATACTCAATCTGTGTCAAAATAGATAAAGTCTTGCTCACCCTGTTTCGTCGAACTGTCAAATTTCCTGCAATTGTATTCAACATTTATTACCAAGCTTATTGGCCTAACACATTTCAAAAAGTATATAAATTTCACTGTTAGTCACTCTTTATCTTTAAAAATTTAAATTAATTCTTATTTAAAATCTGGTTGGTAGACTTTAAATCCAATTTTAATCTAAATCAAAATCAACACTTAATTTCAACCATACATTTCATGTGACTCTCAACTTTTCAACCACACATTTTATCAACTTTTATAAAAATCTACTAAAAAATGCCAAACAGGGGCTTAATATATTCAGGATTGGAAATAGACAATCAGTTACATAACCATTTACTGATCCTCAGTAATTCTTATGCAGATCTTAGTGGTTGGGATTTTCCAGGAAGGACAAGCGTACATCCCAAACTCCAGTTTGTTCCTTGTCTGTGGAAATTCTATTGTTCCCATAGAAGTTGTACAAGGTGGAGTCTTTCGTTGTTTAGTTGCACCTCAAACTCTTGGTCTCGTGAATCTTTATTTGACTTTTGATGGCCATAAACCAATCAGTCAAGTTTTGAGGTTTGAGTTCCGTGCTCATTCATTGCACAACCAGACAATTCCTTTGGAGGTGAATTCTAACTGGGAAGAATTGCGATTTCAGATGAGACTTGCTCGTTTGCTTTTCTCTACATCAAAGAGTCTCAATATTTTTTCCACTAAAGTATCACCTAACGCCTTAAAGGAAGCCAAAGTTTTTGCTCGGAAATCCTCACAGATCTCTGAAAATTGGGGGCACTTGATGAAATCAATTGAAGACACAAAAATGTCTTTCCTCCAAGCTAAAGGTAACTTGTTTGAGTTGACCTTGCAGAATAGACTGCAGGAGTGGTTGCTGGAAAGAATTGTGGCAGGGCGCATAAAATCTGAATTTGATGAACAAGGTCAAGGTGTAATTCATTTGTGTGCCATCCTAGGTTATACATGGGCAGTTTATCCATTTTCCTGTTCCGGCTTATCGTTGGATTATCGAGACAAATTTGGATGGACAGCTCTTCATTGGGCTGCACATAATGGAAGGTAGAGTCACATGCTCTATGAAATGTCAGATCAGCAGTACTTCTTAATTTGCTGCATGCAAAGGGAGATCTTTAAAATAGATTCTTCCAGTTGCCCTTGTCTTTCATGTTTCCTTTCCAAAACTCCTCCCATTACCCCGTGTCCTGGATTCTGTTGTCCTTTAATTCTCATATTGCATGGGCATTATTCACGCTTGCATGTTTGTGTCATGAAATGTATGTTCGAGAGTAAGGTTTTTAGTCAGCTGATTTAAGTAATGGATTTGTTACATTATTTTGTATGACTGAGTACAGTTTTTTTTCCAGAGAAAAAATGGTTGCAAGTCTTTTATCTGCAGGGGCAAAGCCAAGTTTAGTTACGGATCCAACTGCAGAAAACCCTGGTGGATGCACTGCTGCAGATCTTGCTTCCAAAAATGGACATGATGGTTTGGCAGCTTATCTTGCTGAAAAGGCTTTAGTTTCACATTTTGAGGATATGACATTGGCTGGAAAAGTTAGCGGGTCACTGCAAACAACCACAACCGATACAATTTACCCTGGAAATTTCACTGAGGAGGAGTTGTATCTTAAGGATACTCTGGCAGCTTACCGGACAGCTGCTGATGCAGCTGCACGTATTCATGCTGCATTCAGGGAACAGTCATTCAAAATGCAGACAAAGGCAGTTCAGTCATCTAACCCAGAGATTGAAGCACGTCAAATAGTTTCAGCAATGAAGATCCAGCATGCTTTCCGCAATTACGAGACGAGGAAAAAGATTTCAGCCGTTGCTCAAATCCAATGTAGATTCCGTACTTGGAAGATGAGGAAGGATTTCCTTAACATGCGTCATCAGGCCATCAAAATTCAAGTAAGCCCTGATTCACTCCCCCTTTCTCACCTTTTGCTGGCGCTTTAGTTCAATGCTGTCAGGGGCAATTTCAGGCTAAGATAGCCTTGTGACTTTGTCTCGATTTTTATCATGTAGTGCTGAATATGCCGTGCATATCTGTTGGTAGCTTGGTTCCTGAAGTGAACTTGGAGCATATTGTTGAACAATGTGTAAATTCATTGGTGGTCACTAAACTTTTAGCAAACTTTTGTGTTAATCACTGAATTTCATTTTGTTTAAAGTTGGTTGCTAATATTAAATTTTGTTACAATTTGGTCACTTTGTCCTTGTTCCCTAGTTTGACTAATGGAAAAGATGACGTGGAAGTCTAGTAATTTTCCGGTAAGGCTGCCAACTAGACTACCACGTCGGCTTTTCCATTTGTCAAATTAAAGGACAAGGAAAGAGTTACTAAACTGTAACTAAGATTTAAATTTAGCAACCCGACCTAATTCTGACAAAGTTTAAATGACCAACTTGAAACAAAATAAAATTAGATGTCCACTGGTGTTTTTAATCCTCTGAACAATTATCATGTTTGAATTTGACGGGTGACTATCAGAAAGCCGTGACGCAAAAACTGAAACAATATTAATTTTCTCTGCGTAACTTATATAATGAATATTATAGTTTTTATGAGTCTGATATTCGCAGACAAATGTCATGTTGTAAATCTATGTATAATTGCAACTACATTACCTAGTGTTATAAGTTTTTCTACTGTGAAGCTTGGAAATTTAATTCTTCTCTGATGCAGGCTGCTGTCCGGGGTTCCCAAGTTCGGAGGCAATATCGTAAGATTGTCTGGTCTGTCGGGATCCTTGAAAAAGCAATAATACGGTGGCGTCTCAAGAGAAAAGGCTTCCGAGGGCTTCAGGTTCAAACTGATGCAGCTCTTGAAGATCAGAATCAAGATAGTGTTGAGGGCTTCTTCCAAGCCAGCAGGAAACAAGCCGAAGAGCGTGTTGAAAGATCTGTTGTAAGAGTACAGGCTATGTTTCGCTCAAAGCAAGCACAAGAAGAATATAGTAGAATGAAATTAGAACATAAGAAAGCTGCGGTAAAGATTCTCTTTTACATTGGTCAGTTCACGGTACTAATTCACATAATCTTAACTAATTATGTTTTTGTGCAGCTGGAATATGAAGGGCTCCGTGATCCTGATACTGATATGGGATAAAAGACTGACGTGACGTGCACGCATTCTATTGTGAGATGGTTAGGAACTGTGCACTTGAAGGAAGATGAATACGACACTTTGTAAAGATTAATGTAGTACCGTTTTTGGTTTGTGACCTGGGAATTTCTAGGTTTTAGTCTGAATCCCATCTCCATTGGCACGTGTATATGCTCTTCAAAAAATTCTAGTGGATCTGTCTCGGTTGTGTTATTTATATCTGTTAAGTATGGCTACCCACGAGTGGTTTTATGTAACTGAAACTTTTGCTAGTTCTGAATTGTTTTAACATGATTGAAATGTTTAAGCCTTCTAACATAATTGGAAAATCCCACAATATAATCTTTTTATATTACTTCTGCAATAGACTATTACATACACGCATACATATAAAGATCCAACTTAGTGCTTGTATGTGAGTGCTTTTAAGTGTTTATAAGCAGTGTCTTACTGAATGCGTGGATCAAAAATATATTTGACTACAGCCGAAACACTCACATTTGAAACTCTACGGCACAACAAAACTATCACGAGCACAAACCTCATATAAGATCCTTCAAATCATTGGTCATGGTGCATCCATCCTTCAAATCTTTTAAGACTGCTACTTGATATACTGAGATAGCCATTCGAATCCCTCACCATATCCCATCTCGCGCACGATACTACACATGAATAATTCGAGGGGACGAATATTGGTTTCAGCAAGATCCACCTTACTCTTGCCAGTGGTGAGGCCGGTTAGGCCAAGGTAATAACGTAGCTCGTCCTCAGAAGCAGCATAGGATACGTCGATCTTGTTCCCTAAGACAAGAAACGGGACATTTGCTAATGACTCGTCTAAGAGAAGGGCGTCTAGTTCCTTCTTTGATTCCATGAATCTCTCTTTCTCAGAAGCATCAACAAGATAAACAACAGCATCGACCTAATGAAATAAGGTGCACATCGGTTTATTTTTCTTTATAAAGTACTCAAAGGCAAGATCCTACAGGTTATGACATGAATTTCGATATTCATTTTATTGTACGAATTGTTGAAAAAGGAGTCAGGCAGTCGAGCTAAAAATATTAACCTGGGCATAATAGTCTCTCCAGACTCTTCTAGCAATTTGATGGCCACCTAAATCAAATGCCTTGAACTTTATCTTCCCCATACTCAGTTCCTCTGATGTTGGATACTGTGTTGGTTGATGTTGAGCCAGCCTCTGCGTCCAAAATAACACAATCATATTTCAGTCATCACTATATTATGAAAGCACAAAGAAGAAAAATCATTTCATGCTCAAAAATCTTTCAATCATGTTTCCAACATAATCAATGTGGCATGTTTGGCAGCACTTAAAAAAGTTATTTTTCTACAAATAGTACACTCATTCGCCTATGTTTGGCTCATATTTATAAACATAAAAGTCACTTTTTATCCATATATTTTTAGGACACAAGTACTACCAACATATTCATCTCTCATTTCTATTTATTTATAATTCAAATCGTTTATAAATACTTTCTAAACGATAAAAAAATGTAACAGTGTTGCAAATTAGTGAAAATTATTCAATTTAAAGCCTTTGATGGAAAAGAATTTGACTTACGTGTAGAAATTGCATAAAGCAAGATTTTCTTGCTTGTTATATAGTATGTGAAAATTGTTCAATTTAAAGCCTTTGATGGAAAAAAATTTGACTTACGTGTAGAAAGTGCATAAAGCAAGATTTTCTTGCTTGTTTTGTAGTAGGTGGATCCACTTACATCCCAAAAAAAATACAATCTATGATTTATGTTGAAAAGGAACAAAGACAAACTAGTTTGTTCACATACGAATATGCATGTGCATGTGTGTGCGTGTGAATGTGAATGTGTCGAACGCTTAAAAATGATTTGAGACGGTAGAAACTAAACCTCATCACTCAACATATAAAGTAAAGTGGTTTTGCCAGCATTATCGAGGCCCAAAAACAAGAGTTTTGCCTTCTTTTGCTTTAATCCAAGAGAGGTTAACATGTCATAGAACCAATTCATGAAAAACATACTTTCTTTGAAAAGATAGAAAAAGTTGAGAAAATGAACTATAAAAATTCAGACTTAATTTGATTTCAAGTTGTATTTATATTATGAAGGAGAATGGGATGACAACTTTGGAGAGTGCCCATTGGCCGGTTTGCATCATCCAAGAGTTGGTCTTAGATT
>CAIGRO010283306.1:0-15366 GCA_903798355.1 Fraxinus baroniana | reverse complement strand
GTCGTACCAAATTTGGTGTAATACACTAAGAGGGTGTACGATGAGGAATAAAATTAGATTTTTAGTGGATTGTGATAAAAGTTTTTGAAATGTGTGGTTGAAAAGATGTGAGACCATGAAAGATGTGGTTAATATTAATCGTTTGACTTCAATTTAAATTAAAATCAGATTTTAATCCGGTCCAAACATGCCATTACTATTCATATGGTATGTATTTTTCATAACTCTTATTTTGCTTTATTTTATACAACAAATTTTAATATCTATCATATCATTTTATATCTTATTCTTATTTAAGGATTCAACTTTATTTATATTTATCATTTTTAATTTAAATAAAAATTGATTATATATTTTATAAAATGATTTGAAAATTGATCAATCTCGTGTGAAATTGTACTAATTTGATGCTAAGAGTTGGAGTTGACCTTAGTAATGAATGATTCGTGTGTTGCCTAATTGTTACCGTACATAGTGCCCATTTCCTACCTACCTATAAATTATAAGTAAANTTTATTTATATTTATCATTTTTAATTTAAATAAAAATTGATTATATATTTTATAAAATGATTTGAAAATTGATCAATCTCGTGTGAAATTGTACTAATTTGATGCTAAGAGTTGGAGTTGACCTTAGTAATGAATGATTCGTGTGTTGCCTAATTGTTACCGTACATAGTGCCCATTTCTTACCTACCTATAAATTATAAGTAAATTAAATTGATTTATAAATAAGTTTAGAGAGATTTGCAATGGATACCCTCAACCTATAAAAGAAAAGTTGGTGACTTGATCGCCTTCAGTAAAGCGTATCATGTGTTCTTGATTCCTCCACCCTCCACCTTTCCCAACTTTTGTCCGCAGCCTCCCAGTCTCCCACTACTTCTATGTGACTATGTGCTTAATTCAGCTTATTCAATTGTATTTTGCTGCAACCTACCATGTCTCTTCACATCTGCAAATCTCTGCCTTTTCGTACCAAACCCTCCTTTTCAGGTTCCTTCTTTTATCTAAAAGTTTTTTCTTTGTAAACTACTAATTCGGGATTTCATTTTTCTTTTGATCTAAACATTAAAATTTGATTTGGTGGATGTTTCTACCCCCATTTGGCTGCAATCGTAGCGACAATTTTATGGGTTCTGTAGTAGTTCTGTCCGTAACCATTAAAATGTAAACAATTTATCATTCATGCTTGTCATTGTACTTTGTGTTTCATTTCAGTGTAATGCATGTAATAGTGATGATTGTGGATTTTTTCTTTTTTTGTGTAATAGAATTGTCGAGTCGATAAATGAGTACTAAATTTTACTTGTTAATCTTTCAAACAGCTTCGTTGGAATCAGGAGTTAAAGTTGTGGCATCAGCTAAACCTACCTCATTGGTAATACTTAATGATTTCCTTATTTTCCCCATTTTTAATTTCATGTACTAAGCTATCATAATGAGGAATGAGTCGATTGATATTGCGAAGAACCTCAGCAGTGCTTTGATGAGGCCAAGGAAAGAATAACAAAGCTGTTTCATAAGGCTGAACTTAGCATTTCGTCGTATGACACAGCATGGGTTGCTATGGTTCCTTCTCCACATTCTTCACAAGAACCTTGTTTCCCAGGATGTGTAAATTGGTTGCTAGAAAACCAGCTCCTCGATGGTTCATGGGCTCTTCCCCACCATCATTCCTTACTGCTAAAAGATGTCATCTCTTCTACATTGGCGTGTGTTCTTGCTCTTAAAAGATGGGGCATTGGCGACGAACAAATTAGCAGGGGTAATTGTTAATTGTGCTTACTAAGCCCCTATTTGACAACCATTATTTCAAAACTCTTTAATTCCCGTAATCATTTTCAACTACAATTTCACCCAATAAAATATTTTACACGTAAATCCGAATTTTTTCCAACTTTTTAACTACACATTTTCAAAAATCACGTTCAAAACTCCATTTTCTCAAACTAATGGCAGTCAAACAGGAGCTAAATACTAGTTGACCTTTATTGAAGTTCAACTGGTTGATAAGCATTCCTTTTTTTGCAGGTGTACATTTTATCGAGTTGCATTTTGCTTCAGCTACTGATGATCGTCAGCTCTCTCCTGTTGGATATGATATCATATTTCCAGGCATGCTTGAATATGCCAGAGACTTGTCTTTAAACCTTTGTCTGGACCCGACAACATTAAATGATTTGATTCATAAGAGAGATTTGGCGCTTAAGAGGTACAATTTATTGGTTTTCTTTTGCTGAATGGGAAATCCATTTTAGTCATGGTTTTAGCAATCCAGTAGTGCTTGAAAATTGAATTTATGTACTCTTGACATGGCCTTCCCACTTCTTAGATCCTACCAAAGCCACTCGGCAGAGAGGGAAGCTTACTTAGCATACGTTGCAGAAGGGATGGGGAAGTTACAGAACTGGGAATCAGTTATGAAATATCAAAGATCGAATGGATCACTTTTCAATTGCCCATCCACGACAGCTTCAGCTTTTACTCAGCTCCGTAATCCTGGCTGCCTCAATTACCTTGAATCAGCCTTGAAGAAGTTTGGCAATGCAGGTAATTTTGATTGAGTAATCCGTTCCTTTATCCAAGTGATGACAAGATAACAGCAAAACAATCTCCTGACCAGCTTCACGTTGGCAACCAAGAGGAAAATTTCACAGAATCTCTCTGTTAAATGGACTCTCTCCAAATGAGGAATATTTCAAATAATGCAACTGGTATTTTTATTCATCACAACATGGCTATTACAAGAATTCAACATTTGTTAAAATCAAAGCTAAAGACTAGGAAATAAATCAGGAATAATAACCAACTGAAAACTAGGAAACAGAAAACTATCAGCTAAAGACTAAATAATAAAATAACAAAAACTCAAAAGTAATGCCCGTAGGACTTGGTCTTCTCATGACTTGGTCTCTCCTTTAATTCACATCACCAAGAAAAAGTTTTTCTAGTTTGCATAGTGTAATTCCAAAAACTTTCTACAATAAATTGAGTAGGTTTATTTGCGTTTAGTGTAAGCCAACTTAACATATTCTTGAATGGTTATTACCATCTTCTTTTTCCTTTTCAGTCCCAGCAGTTTACCCTCTTAACATATACGTGCAACTATGCCTGGTTGATAATCTTGAAAGATTAGGGATTAGCCGACATTTTAGGAAGGAAATACAGACCGTATTGGATGAAACATACAGGTAACTCTAATATATACATGTCTACAATGTATTGCATGTAGCAACATTTACTGTGATATGAAATATGAAGTTGATGTTTTGATGTCTAAAAACTGTATGTTTTGTCAAGTTACGTTGTCTCTTGACATTAGCCCTTGAAAGATGCTGGCTGCAGGGTGAAGAAGAGATATTCATGGAGGCTTCTACTTCTGCTTTGGCATTTAGACTATTGAGAATGAATGGATATGATGTATCTTCAGGTTACCTTGGAAGCAGATATCCCTTTTTATTATGTTTTGAAGAGAAAAAGAGCTCAGAACTGTCAATTGTTTTCGTGTTGACTTGCAGATCTGTTAACCGAAATTTTAGAAGCAGAGCGCTTTTCCAGTTCTTTTGGCGGACATACAAAAGACGTATATACGATCCTTGAATCATATGGGGCATTAGAAATGATTATACATCCAAGTGAATTTGCACTGGAGACACAAAATTCGAGGTTTAAACATCTACTTGAACAGAAAATATGCAGTGGTTCAACATATTCAAGTATCCTTGGCAGACATATTGACCAAGAGGTTTGTCTTATGCACCCTGTAGTAGTTGAGATCCCAAGGGTTGATAGTAAGCTTTAACTTAATCCGACATGAGAAATGGGAAAGAAGTTACTGACAATGAGTAATTTCAGGTTAAAACTATTCTCCAATATCCCTTTTATGCAACTTTAGAACGGATTGCGAACAGGAGAAATATAGAGAATTACAAATTAGACGATACAAGAATTCTGAAAACTGCATATTGGTAAATGTCTCGATTATATTTCCTTCAGTTGAAAATGCACTGTTTCTATTAACTTTCTTTTCTTTATTGACTAAGATTTCTAGTTATCTTTTTCAATTCTTCTCTTTCATTCTAGTTCTCCAAAGTTTGGCAACAAGGATTTCCTTTTCTTATCAGCTTTAGAATTCAACGTCTCTCAAACAAGACACCGTGAAGAACTGAAAGAACTTGAAAGGTGTGTATCTTTAACTAATAATGTGAATGGCACTGGATCATATTCAGTTTATTTTGTGAGGGGGAGGCTACATGATAGTATGCACAAAGGACTTCGATCATCTTTTATATGCAATTTATCTGATTTTATCAGCAGAATACAGGTCAATAACAGCTTGTCAAATGTTAATCAAGGGGGAAAAGTTAATCCTGAAGCACAGTTTTTCATATTCTAGAATAGTAACGCTATTCATCATTAGTTGTGATCATCATTGGTCTAGGTGACAGTGAACCTCATGATTCATTGTTCAATGGAGTTGTGATGCGTTTTAAGAATAATGTTATATGTACAAAGTAGGAATTATCCCCATATGATGTGGCATTAAATGTGGGGTGAAATGATAAGGCCAATTAAATGTGTAAATACGTAGATATGAGACTCACTTTATTGATCTTATCATTAATGTCGTATCGCATGGTGATTATCCCCAATTTGTGCATATAGCATTACTGAGCTTTAATTCATTGGACAATAAATCAAGGGGTTCACTGCCATCTAAACTAGTGATGAACACTATTAATGATGAATAGTATTATTCATTCCAAAACTTGACTAAAGGTGAATGAGAACCACACGAACTTCAAGAGAGTTACCGGATTGGGTTGAGCGAATTCATTTTCTCGGCATACATTCATATGCTATTCAATACTATCACTTCCTTTGACATTGCATGTTCATAGATGGGTAGTAGAGAACAGATTGGATGAGCTAAGTTTTGCAAGGCAGAAGTCTGCATACTGTTATTTCTCTGCTGCAGCAACCTTTTTCGCTCCTGAACTATCAGATGCTCGCATGTCGTGGGCCAAAAATGGTGTGCTGACGACAGTGGTTGATGACTTCTTTGATGTTGGGGGTTCTGAAGAGGAATTGAAAAACCTAATTCAGTTAGTTGAAATGTACGTCTCCTGCTTCCCTGTCCTTACTCTAGCTGTCAACTAATCTGTGAGTCCTGCATATTCTCAAATATGAGGATAATCACATGACATCATAAATATTACAGATGGGAAGTAAATGTTGCTACTGATTGCTGCTCTGAGCAAGTCCGGATCATATTTTCTGCACTTCAAAGCACAATCTGTCAGATTGGAGACATAGGACTTGTGTACCAAGAACGCGGTGTGACAAACCATATAATTGACATTGTGAGATCCGTACTTTATCCTCGTTCTATGGATATGTGTTTATTTGACAAACAGGGTTGACTGTAAATATGAAGAAGGAAATGTTGACTCTTCTCTTCCTCAATGGCTTCCCCTCACTCCTCATTCAATCCTTCTACCAGTCATTCCTACCAGATGAAACCTATATGATATAGAACCGACATACATAAATGTTACCCATTTTCTATTTAAATGTCCTAACAGAGCAATTAGAAGTTTTCTCCTTAAAAATAATGTCCACTGTGAGAAATATGCCCAAAAATCCATCTCCTTCAGCCATCTTTTATGACAATCCCTAATTATCACGTGAATCATCTCTCTGGTATCTTTTTAATTGCTTATACTTTGAAGATTTCGTGCTTCTTGGCACCCTGCACACAAGCATAGTTGGTCTAGAATTGGATATACTATCCTGTATCTTCATGTTCGAGTTCTAAATGTGTCTTTCAATAGCACTGTTACTTCAGAGGAACAAAGTTTTACTTTTGTTTGAAACCCTCTCTTATATACTTCAACATTTCATTATGCCAATATGAATATCTGATACAGGGTCTTGAGTAAGCTCACATCATATATCCAATTTTTCTACCGTATATGGTTTTGTCAAATATTAGTTTTTTCTTCTGGGGCATGTACTGTTGAGTTTATTTCATAGCATTCAGTAATAAATAATTCAATGAATGACAAAACGGTGTTCATTATGAAAGTTCTGAAGTAACTTCATTTCTTGATTCAAAACACAGATTTGACCCTTTATCTGCATTTGCAGTGGCTTAATTTACTACATTCTATGTTGAAAGAAACTGAATGGGCTAAAGAAAAGTATGTGCCAACAATGGATGAATATATGAGCAACGCATACGTGTCATTTGCCTTAGGGCCAATTGTCCTTCCAACTCTTTATTTCGTTGGACATAAGCTTTCTGATGAGGTGGTTCACCATTCTGAAGTTCATAATCTATTCAAACTGATGAGCACGTGTGGACGTCTGTTAAATGATATCCAGACTTTCAAGGTAAACAAGCACAGGTCTTCTTGGATGCTCAAAAACTTCAGTTTTTCTATATATTCACCTTTGAATTTGATCTAGTCGATTCTATCGTGTAACAGAGAGAATCCAAGGATGGAAAACTAAACGCGCTGTCATTGTACATAATCAGTGGTGGTAGTGACATAACTGAAGAAGCTGCAATTGCTGAAATGAAACGTTTGATCAGCAGCCAAAGGAGAGAACTGCTGAGACTAGTTTTGCAGGGGGAAAACAGTGTTTTGCCAAAGGCTTGCAAGGATTTGTTTTGGCATATGTGCACAGTGGTGCATCTGTTTTACAATAAAGATGATGGATTCACTTCAGAAGAGATGATCAGCGTTGTAAAAGCAATTATTCATCAACCCATTGTGGTCGATGAATTCGAATTCAAAGCCTGATATGATAAAAATATCTGAATATAGGTGTTGACGATGCCCGGATTAATTTTATCTGGCTAGTCCTCTCGTAACAACTCTGTATTAAATTAACACATCCAATGAGGTGAGTTTAGACTCTTATTACTTGTTACTGGTAATTGAAATGATGAATAATTCGGAAGACATTGTATGAGTTTACTTATAAGTAAAATTTAACTTAAAAGGTAAAAGGTTTGAATTATAAGTAATTTACTTGTAACTAAAAAAAATAAAAAATAAAAAGTCATTTACAAGACAAGAATTCATTTTCATGTAAAAAATTACTTGTGAGTAAAAAATAATATTTATAAAAGTTAGTAATAAGTAATGGGAATTTGGCAAAATGGTCCTTAAGCTTTCCCTTTTTCGACACGGATGTCCCCAACACGTGTTTTGGTGTGAATTAGTCGTTTTTTTTTTTTTTTTAATGAAAAAGGCCAATATGGCCTTGATTTTAATTAGAAAAAATTGAAGTTAGGCCATAACCTTTGGAAAAAAGAAAAAATGAGCGTTGAACCTTTATTTGATAATATTTAATTTGGCACACTAAATATATCAAGATAGTTGTGTCAATTAATTTTTTCATAAGGAAAAAAAGAAGAAGTTAAATTAGCATGCTTTAAGCTTTTAAGTGTATGTAGTTGTTTTATGATATGAAAAAACTCGAATAAAATTAGGATAATAAAAAATGACATACATTTTTTTATGACATTCAACCAATTTTATTTGTTTTTATTTAACATGAAAATACTGATAAAAAATTTAATTTACAAATTATGTATCTTTTATTTTCTAAATGAAAAATCAAATATGAAGAATACAATTAGTGATCTAATATTTGTAGTTAATAAATGAATAGCTACTTGATTTTTAATGATTTTGTGTTTATACCATATTAATATAAAACATATAGTTTAACATAATTAAACATTATTATGTATCAATACCTTAAAGAATGGTAGTCATTGATTGTTCTCATTAAATGATGATTTAATTGATTATTTTCACCATATTGTATGATTCTCCTATTTGTATTTATTTTATAAACACTCTACTTATGGTGGGTCTCTTTTGATTGATCAATCACTAAAGGATTTTAAAAACTTATTCTACCAACTATGAGTTTTAGTTCTCAATATAACACACAAATCTATTAACTTTTATTATATTTTCTCTTTTTCTCTCTTTTTATAACACGTTATCAACATGATTCTCTCAAAATAAAAAATGAATTAGTTAGAAAATAATAATTTTTATAAGTATAATACATATGCATTAATTCCCAATTTTTTTATATACATGTGAATTTTTTTACATGTACATTAATTCTATCATTGCCTTTTGATTCATGTCTTTTGATACGTGGAATTCATGCCTTTAACTTCTATATATGTGAATTCACGTGTTTGTTGTATTTTGCATGTTGGTAAAAGACTTAGTTGATTATGTTAACTTCTATATATGAAGATTTTTTTTCCTAATGCATCTTTAATAATTAATTTTTATATCAGATCATGTTTATATGGTAATTAATATTTTTAATTCGATTAAATTTTTTTGGATGTTCTTTTATAAATTTTAAGTTGAAAATATATCATGTTATTGCTGTTGAAGTAATTTTAGAAGAATATTACTTATATGAATATTTCTATTAAAATATTGTTGCTCCCGAAATAGCACAATATTATTTACATATATTTTACTTACTCTCGAATAACATAATCAAATACGATATAATAGAAATTATATTTTTACTCTTGAAAAGTAAATTCTTATATAATTTATTATAATAATATGTGATTACTCTTGAAAAGCATGAAATTATAAATTTCAATATTCCAAAAGAATATTGATCTATTACTCTTGAAGAAGTAATAATAAAATATAACATGTTCTCGAAGTAATACACATCTTGAATAATAGATATCTCATTGTGTTCATGAAGAAACACAATTAAACAACTCAATACTGTATTGTTATTTTTAGAGGAAAATAATTTTCTATATTATTAATATTTAAGAAGAATATTAATTTATCGCTCTTGAAATGCATGAATTATAATTCTCAGTATTCTAAATGAATATTGACATATTGTTCTTAAAATAATAATAATAATGAAGGACAATATGGTCTTGAAGTAGCATACGTTTCAAAAAATATATCATTTTGAATTAGAGTTTATCCTTGAACGAAAATACACAACTCATGTCATGTTGACATTGATTCTTACATGATTATATTATAGTTAATCGCATTTTCAAGAATTGACTATGTCTTTTATTTGATTGAATAGTTATTCAAATGATAAAAATTATATTGAATTAGAAGTTCAATTTGACTTTATTGTTTGACATAACCCGTTGGACCATCACTGAATCAATAATGATGCAAAATTCAATATTCAAATGGATATTCAATAAATTTTGACATGATCAGTTGGACTATCAGTGGATCAATAATTATGTGAAATGAAAAATTCAAATGATATTCAATGAAGAATCAGAAGATTTTTCAATACAATGAAATCTTATATGATGTTTGTTCTCTTTCATGAAAAAATTTCATTAACCATCGCTAGCTAAAAGATGGATTGAATTTCCTATAATTCTGAAAATTAATCAGGGTGATAAATGAGGGCTCATTATCCTCCATGTTGACAATCTAAATATTATTTGTATCTAATAAATTTGATACATATACTAGATGATTGCATGGTGTCGCAACCTGAAATTTGCGAAATTACTGCTCAAAGTTTAAATTGTGAGCATAATTTTCAAATTATATAATTAAGGTGTCTTACTAATACTAGTGATCCTAAATTTCATCCTTTTAATATGTATTAGTTGAGATATCGGCAAATGGTTTAACATTATTACTTGTTAAACATCTTCAATTAATTTAATTGAGAACAAATGGCTTATAATTTCTATTGTGGGAATGTTATTACACATCATGCCAACATCATAGTTCTCCATGTTATAATTCGCTTATAGTCGAGCCTAATTTTTCCATCTACTTATTTTGATAGTATGTAAAATTGATTCACCACAATACACTAAGATGAAAAGTAAATAATGCTGAGAATAAATGCATGGTTTGAACCTTTATCTTAAACAAGTGATATTTTAAGAGATATGTAAAAATAATTGTCAAATTGACTGGACAATTACCTTAGCATTCGGGGGAAATTAAGAAATTGACATATTGTACAAATACATAAATATCTAATTCTCGCAAAAGATAATTCAAACCAAAATGAATCAACAACGTATCACGCCCTAGCTTTAATAGCTCCAACAAGAATTTGATGTCCTAGGAGGACAATTCGTTAACATTGTATTTGATATATTTGTAGCAAACCCTGAAGCGTGATAATATTTAATTTTTATGCAAAAATCTCCAAACCAAAATGGAAAAATTAGTAGAAAATGTCCCATTAAGGAGGCATATATTATTGATGAGTATTTAGACATAACAACTTATAAAACACAAGAAGATGTTCAGATATCTGATATGTTGAAAATTGAGATATTTCAATAAATTATGTCATTATGAAAAAAAAATAAAATCGAAAAAGTAAAAAAAAAAAGAAAAAGTTGTCGACAATACTTTTTGAAATATATTGATCGAAGTAATGATTGGCCAAATAAAAGGAACGCAATCCTAAATTGAATTTAGTCTAGAAACTTGAAGTTTCTGACCTGAAGTCCAAAAACCTAAAAGTGTATACTTATTCAAAATGAATGGAAACGGTAAAGTCGTAATATGAAATGTAAGACTCTTTATATAATGAATTTTGCAAAGATCATGGTGGATGAAATCACATATTTACTTCATATCATGTTATCTTGACGATGCATGAAATTTGAAATACGTGATAGTCAACTCATCGACATGACTATTAATATTATCCTTGAAAGATTTAATATGCCTAAACATAATTCAAATGATATTATCATGAGAATAGTAAATATGCATTATACTCTTTTTCCCTTGACCGATGTTTTGTTCCATTGGATTTTTTTGGCAAGGTTTTAATTAGACAACATTTGTAGTATATTCAAAAGAATAATGTACTTTTTTTTCTTTCATTATGATTTGCCCCGCAAAGTTTTTCCTAATAAAGTTTTAACGATGAATATTATTTGTATAATGAATGTATGTAACATACAACACATTTACCCGCAAAATCTCCTTGTAAGAAATGGGGGTTGGCATCTGGCAATCAAGAAATCAAACACATTATATACTAAAAAACTCTCAAGATATTCATAGTAAAATACTTAGCAATGCCTTTATCTATAGTTCATTACATTATTGATGAATATAAACCCGAAGAGAAGAGCATGTAATTCATATACAAATTCTTGCTTCTAATCTATCATTCCACATATTCCTTTAAATAAAGAAGAGATTTATTTTTGGAGATTTGCTTGGCAGTCGTTGATAGTACAATTGTCTTTTATTCATACTGCTGAAGTCCGAACGTTTTCGTCTCTTGTCGAAAAGTGCCTCCCGCTTCCATTTCATATTGATAACCGTACTTATTCCGGTAAGAACGAGCAGGAACCGTACTTGATGTGGCAATAATGGACCCGACATCTGTTGAGTTCATTTTTTTGTCAAAAAAACCCATCGTATTTATTAAAGTTGATGATGGATTTGTCAGGAAACAAATGTTGGGGACAATATTGAAAATTATCTCTAACTCCGGGGACGGTAGTGGAAATTCACCTTATTTCATCTACATGTATCTGACCCCCAAAATTTCCAGGGTTTTGCCAAGCTCCTCCTTAGTCCATACATACGGAAAATTTCGCCATCCTTCTCCTCCTCCTCCTACTCGATAATCCGGACATACGGAAGCCATCCAAAAGTTTCTATTCTTTCAGTTCTGTAAAATATTAGCATTTACAGAATGCTTCTGCGGACCCTTTTGCTTTCCAAAAATCTCAGGCATGGAAGATATGCTCTTAATAAAAATCTAATAAAGATGGGATTTTTATCGTATTTCGATAACCCCGTTTCGAATTCCCCACCAATTAATGCGGAGAACTGTAAATTTATTAGAAATTACTGTTCGGGAAATCATAGGAGTGAAGATTCCACCGAGTGGACTGACGAAATACAGTATTTAGATGAGTCAGGAAGTGTTATTTTCTCCGGTAAGGGAATAAGATCAGTCGAGCCAGGGGTTGATGACCATGTAATGGTGGGAGGTATTAAAAAGCCCATGTTGAATGCCTCAGCCGTTGCTAAGATGGTTGAGGTTGTAAAGAGGTGGAGATGGGGCCCTGATATGGAGACCCACTTGGATAAATTGCAGTTTCTGCCAAATATGACTCACATTGTGCAGGCCTTGAAGATCATCGATGACGCTGATGCTTCATTGAGTCTGTTTCGATGGGCTAAGAGGCAATCTTGGTACGTGCCAAATGATGAGTGCTATATTACATTGTTTGATAAGTTGAATTTGAGTAGGGATTTTGATGAAATTCAGTTGGTTTTTGAGGAAATGGTTCGTGATTCCGGTGAAAATCGGACGTCGTCCTTTAGTGCGTACAACAGGGTAATTCAATACTTGGCTAAGGCAGAGAAATTGGAGGTGGCATTCTGTTGTTTCAAGAAAATTCAGGAGTCCGGTTGTAAACTTGACACACAATCATATAATTCGCTCATAACTTTGTTTATCAATAAAGGGTTGCCTTATAAGGCATTTGAGATATATGAGAACATGGAAAAAGATGGTTGTTCCTTGGATGCTTCGACTTATGACTTGATGATACCGAACCTTGCTAAGTCCGGTCGTCTTGATGCGGCAATGAAGCTTTTTCAGGAGATGAAAGAAAAGAATTATCGACCAAGTTTTGGGATATTTGTTTCTCTTGTTGATTCAATGGGCAAGGCTGGGAGGTTAGATACATCAATGAAATTATACATGGAGATGCAAGGTTTTGGGTTGAGGACATCTGGAGCCATGTATGTTTCTCTAATTGAGTCATTTGTTAAGGCTGGAAAGCTGGAGACAGCTCTCAGGCTGTGGGACGAGATGAAGAAAGCAGGATTTAGACCTAACTATGGGCTCTACACCATAATTGTTGAGTCCCATGCTAAATCTGGGAAGCTCGATACTGCAATGTCGATCTTCTCTGATATGGAAAAGGCTGGATTTCTACCCACTCCATCCACCTACTCTTCTCTTCTGGAGATGCATGCGGCTTCTGGTCAAGTAGATGCTGCCATGAAGTTGTATAACTCAATGACTAATGCAGGTTTGAGACCAGGTTTAAGCACTTATTCAGCTCTTCTGAGTTTACTTGCAAAAAAGAAGCTTGTGGATGTGGCTGCAAAAATTTTACTTGAGATGAAGACCATGGGATACTCTATTGAAGTGAATGCTAGTGACATTCTGATGATTTACATTAAGGATGGTTCTGTTGATCTTGCTTTGAAGTGGCTGCAGTTCATGGGTTCATCAGGCATCCGAACAAATAACTTCATAATTCGGCAGCTCTTTGAGTCGTGCATGAAGAATGGCTTATATGAGTCTGCCAAGCCTCTCCTTGAAACATATGTAAATTCTGCTGCGAAGGTTGACCTCATACTTTACACATCAATTCTAGCCTATCTCGTGAGATGCCAGGACGAGCACACGGAAAGGCATTTGATGTCAATCTTGAGTACTACAAAGCATAAAGCTCATGCATTTTTATGTGGACTCTTCACAGGACCTGAACAAAGGAAACAACCAGTTCTGTCTTTTGTAAGGGAGTTTTTCCAAGGTATTGATTATGAGTTAGAGGAAGGATCTGCCAGGTATTTTGTTAATGTCCTCCTTAATTACCTTGTTCTAATGGGGCAAATAAATCGTGCTCGGTGCGTTTGGAAAGTTGCTTATGAGAACAAGCTCTTCCCCAAGGCAATAGTGTTTGATCAACACATTGCCTGGTCCCTGGATGTTAGGAACTTATCAGTTGGAGCTGCTCTTATAGCAGTTGTACACACCCTTCATAGATTCAGAAAGCGCATGTTGTATTACGGTGTTGTCCCAAGACGGATCAAATTAGTCACAGGACCAAATTTGAAGATTGTGATTGCACAAATGCTGAGCTCAGTCGAATCACCATTTGAAGTCAGTAAGGTTGTTTTGAGGGCTCCAGGGGATACAGTGCTAGAGTGGTTTAAGAAACCCATTGTACAGCAATTCCTTGTGAATGAGATTCCGTCAAGATCCGATATTTTGATGCATAAATTAAACACGCTTTTTCCTAGTTCAGCACCTGAAATAAGATCTTTGTCCCCTCCTAAACCTCTTGTTTCCGGGAAGGCACTGTAACTATGAACTATATTAAGGGATGTATGTGTAATGTAGAATTCCAAGTTAATGATCACCTGATGCCTGGTTTATACGAGTTTTGAAAGTAATGATGCCTCCATGTTTTAATTTAATAATTTTCTTTCTGCAGATTGAGGCTTGAGCTTAAAAGTAGGTTGAACTCTTTAGGCGATTCTTCGACATTTTCCATCTTTGATATCTGAATGGTGGTGTTTATTCGAGTTTAACAACTTTGAGTTTGATCTTATCATCTGTTTATTAATGAATTTAAGCTAAATTTTGTCAGTCATGAGTTTTTTCCCCACTTTCTTTATCATTTATATTCACTCAGTAGAGCCTGTTGTTGATAATTTCTTCGTATTTTTGGACTACATCAAGATTTTGATGCTGGACATCCATTTTCCTTCCATATGTGCTTGCGCTATTAAAAGCAAAAGATTTTGTGTAAACTTACTCCCTTAAGTTTGCCTGGTTGTAATTGAATTCAGTCTCATCTCGACTTCCTCTCCACGTCTGCAATTCTCTGCGTTTTCGCACTAAACCCTTTGTTTCAGATTCGATCTTTGTCTCAAAGTTTGCCTATGTGAATTGATTCTGGATTCCTTTTTTCCCCTCTCATTTAGTGGGAGTTTTTATCCCATTTTGCTGTAATCAGCAAGGACATTTTTATGGGTTCTTTATTAGTTTGGTCCAGATCTTTATTTAACCGTTATCGTTTCGAGGGTGGCCGAGTTGATGAAGCAGGTGAACGTAGAGACCGAAGGTCACGAGTTCGAATTTTATACCAACACTTACTCGGTCGAGCTGTCGCACCAGACTTGTTTAGTGCGGTTTATCTCTACTGTGTGGTATGCGGATTACTGCATATAAAACGAAGTTTACCCAGTGCGCACTTACGGGTAGCGACTGCGAGTTCATACGTGAACAAAAAAAAAAAAAGATCTTTATTTAACTGTTGAACCATTAAAATGTATACAATTCATTCTTCTCAATGTAGTTTGTGTTTCATTTATATATCCAATTTATTTTATTTTATTTTATTTTTTTTGATACCCAGGTATCCACCTTACAGCGACTAAATCCTGGAGTCCACACCCTGGCCCCTCAAGATGCAGACGGGTAAACCGCAGGTTATGCCCCAAACTGGCCAGTGTTTTTAAGTGCCCCCAACTGATCTGTCAAAGTGCCAAGCAAGTCG
>CAIGRO010283303.1:0-10810 GCA_903798355.1 Fraxinus baroniana | reverse complement strand
TATTGATGGCCTAAACTTAGGGGAAAATTGAATTATTTTTATTGAATTACCAATGTATTATACATAGATACAATAGTTTCTTATACACAATTCAAAACATCACATCATGGCATTAATGAACATTAAATGCTCCAAAAAAAATGTATATTTAAGGGTGATTTGGACATTTCACACCGCAAAAGTGATATTTTTTTTAGCTCTATTTATAGAGGTGGCGACTTTTAGAGAGTGTTTGGTGAGGATTAAAAAAGTCCGTTTGATTGCAAAAGTGGAGTTTGAGTGAAAAAATGAATTACAATGAATTGAATTGCGTAAAATTTATTTTACTGGGAATTGTAATTAATTGTGTTTGATTGGTATAATATTCCAACTAAAAAATGTTGAAAGTTTGGTATCCGTTTGACTTTATTTTTTATGAAATTGTCCATTAAAGTGATAATTTTTTTACAATTTGGTCTATAATTTGTTCCAATTGTCAAAAAAAATTATCATACCAAATATCATTCGTTTGACTTTATTTGCATGAAAATTGTCAATAAAAGTTATAAATTATTTTACCATCGTGTCTAGAATTTTTTCCAATTGCCAAAAAAATAAAATAAAAAGCTGAAAAACCAATTACCACAAAAAAAGAAGAAAACATTTTCCTTCAAAACCAAGAAAAAAGGCGCGTGAGGGATAGGGAGGGAAAATGAATTCCGGGAAAAATTTTTACTATCAAACACCACAAAAAGGTGGAAAATAGAAAACTTTTTCCAACTTCCAAGCAAAATAGAGAGAATCAAACAGGGCCTTAGATTTTTAGTAGATTGTAATATAAATTTTTGAAATGTGTGGTTGAAAAGTTATGAGACTCTTGAAAGATGTTGTTAATATTGATTGTTTGACTTTGATTTATATTAAAATCAAACTTTAATCTAAAACAAACAGGCTCTATCATATTTTCAAATTTTGGATGTGTTTGTCACCCATTATTGAGTTCAAAATGATGTAATGAATAATATTTTTTGAAGAATGTGTGGTTGAAACTTAAAGTAACTTTATTGGTTTGTGTGTGAAATATTTTATNGGTTGAAACTTAAAGTAACTTTATTGGTTTGTGTGTGAAATATTTTATTAGGTGAATGTGTGGTGAATATTGTTTATTGTAGCAAACAGAGCTTGATAAAATGGTAGACAAACAGGGGCTTTGTAACATCCAAGAAAAATCCCCAAGATAGATTACTTGTTTGGATATGACTTAAAAAATAGGATTAAACTATATGTACTCCCTAGTGTACTAAATGGTTTACTACATGGTCAAGTGTTGACCCTTATTGGAGGGGCGGTCCAAGTGTTGGCCCCTTTGGACCGCCCCTCCAATAAGGGGCCAACACTTGACCATATAGTAATGGAGTTTGTACACTAAAAAGTACGTGTAGCATTATCCTAAAAAATATTAGAAATTTGAAATCAAATTCAACATTTGATTTTAACCATACTTTCGAGGACTTAACTTTTCAATTATATTTTACTAATTTTTATTAAAATATGTTAATATTTAAGAGCCCATTCAGTAAAGATGAAAATTGAATTAAAATTGAAAAATTAATCGTTATTATTGACTTTTATTAGACGAATGAAATCTAATAACGACTATATTTTCAATTTTAATTAAATTTTAATCTCATTCGAATACGTCATAAACCTTTGTCAAACCCTTGAATAATTATCTAAAGTGAATTTATTTTCGCCTTTAAAATGTGGGACTCACGACTTTTAAGATGTGGACAGTGGACTTAATGATGAAGCAAAGAAGAGCAATCGATCATCCGGTTGTATCTCTAAACAAATTTTGCATCGACAGCTGAAAAGAAACTCTCAGTCGCCGGATTTTTAAATGGAAATGAACTAATCACACACGTCATGACCAAAAAGATTCCTATTGGCAACCAAATGGAGGCGCCGTCGGTACTTGCATACAACTCAAATAAATTGCAACTTACACGCGTCGCTATTCCATTTGTCCTGTCTTAGATTCAAGCAATAATAATTTGACACGTACGTTTAAGAACTATAATTCAATGCAGGTAATTAAAAGCTGAATTGCTTATGGTAATTGATTTCTTATATATCAAAAAATATCAATCAGAGTTGTCGGAGGTAGTGAGAGATCAGTATGTCGTTGGAAGACGAGTCGTTAAGGGACGGAAGTCTCGAGGAGGATTTGCCGTACGATGCCGGAGATATGATCGGCGAGCCTGAGCCTCCGCTATCGCCGTCGATGGTGTCATCGGATAACAAGGAAAACGGTCCAATTCTACCTCCACCGGTGGATATGATGCAAGAGGAAGGCTTAGCTCTTAGAGAGTGGAGAAGGTGACTTCGAAAAATCCTATGCATGAGCGTACACCGATCATCTCTGCCTTTGTTAATATTAATACAATCTTAAATAACCTACTAAAATAGAGTGAATTTTGGTATTCTTGAGAAATCTTTGTGCTAAAATCATTAGGGAAAATGCAATTCGGCTGGAGGAGAAAGAGAAGAGGGAGAAGGAGATGTTGAAGGAAATAATTGATGAAGCTGATGAATTCAAAGCAGAGTATTACAAGAAATGGAAGATCAGATGTGAGAACAGTAGAGCTGCCAACAGGGAGAAGGAGAAGGTTAGATTCATAAATTAACTAAAATTCTGCAATTATCAACAAAAGAATTTATATATAAAATTACACTGTTGATTGAGACTGTGAGCTGAATTTGGCAGATTCATTAAACAAGAATGATGAACTAAGATTAGTTCTCAATAAATTTAGAGTAGCCTATACAAATACTCATTTGCAGCTCTGATCCATAGCAAGTATTACGAATAATAATAGTTTTGATCTACCTTCCCTTCCCTCTTATATCGAGCTTGCATCACTCTTATAAACACGAACTTCTTTGTGTCTAAGCAAAATACTTCTTAACCACGCAAGTAGTCGTGATTCGTGAACCATAAAGTTCAAGCTATAAAATATGAAACAGGTTTAATTATTTGACATTTAGTAGTCTTCCACACATCATATTGTGCAGGCTAGATTCATTTTCGTCGAAGGCCTAATGTGTTGAGAGTGTTTATAAATGGACGACGGATGAGATGAATTCGAGAGTTTTTCTGTTCTTATTGTTAAACAATTCAAAGAAAAGAAAGGAAAAAAAAGAGAGAGAAAAGAGAAAGGGAGAAAAGAAGAAGAAAAGAGGAAGAAAAAGAGAAAAGAAAATAGAAAAAGGGAGGAAAAAGTCAAAGGCGGAAAAAGAGAGAGAGAGAGAGACACACACACACGCAGTGAGAAAGATGAAAGAAAGAGAGAAAGAAAGGTTACATCAGAAATTTTTATGTTTAGTCAATTTTTAGTGATATTTTTCCACTTTTTTGTGTTTTATTTTTTCAGTATGAATAACTAATTTTTATATTACGGAAAACAATGTAATCGACTTTGATCCTTTATTGTTCTTATTCAAGATTTATGTGTTGATTTTATTATGGGTTTAATACATTAAATTACCTGATTAATAGTTTGATGATTATGTGAATTTCTTACGAATCAAGAGGCGAGTTTGATGTTTAGACCAAATAATAAATCCGATATATTAGTATAATGTGTAGAGATACATATACTAATTATTGCGGTCATAATATGAATTCTTAGAACTAGTATTTCGTTTTAACTAAAGTTGATTCACATAGAGATATGGAATTGAATTAATTAAATAGGCTTAATGAGAACTCGATAGGGGTAAATTGCATACAATAGAAGAATTCGATTGAACAATACATTAGATTGTGAATCTTGAATAAAGATTAAACGTGATCAATAGATGAAATTATTTTGCCATAATATTAATCACATATTTGTTTCTCCAATTATCCGTTGTTTGCAACCATTTTATATTTTCAAGTTGTTAAAAGTAGTTAGTCAAAATAATCACAATAATCATATATATTTACTTGCTTTTGTCAAATAGGAATTAGAAAAAGTAGATTAAGACCTAAAGTATAGTTCTCGTGGGAACGATAATCCAGACTCAAAATGTCCACTATATTACTTGTTACGATATCGTACACTTGTGATATAAAAACGCAACACCACACCTTATAACATTTTACTCCATTAGGATATCGAAGAAAAATACCCTTGTTAGCTCTAGGTTCTAAATTTCCATCATTTACATGAATATAACATAACACCATTTTTTTTTTCATATCTTCATGATAAGTGTAGTTTCTACACTTATTCGATGCCCTAAATGATGATATATTATTGTCATTTGGATAAAATCCTACCTAATTTATGCTCTATTGCATTTTATAGGTAAAAATCTATGTTTCAAGAATAATTGGAGAAAAGAATATAAAATAGCGAAAAATGGAAAAACTCAAAGTACGGGGACTAAATTGGTTATTGGATACAAAATTTGAAAATCAAATTTCATACTTTGGAAAGTGAAGGACTTGAAGGATAATATAGCATTAATGACTTTGAATTGGATGCCCAATATTAAACTTATATATATTATATTATATACATACATGCGAAGGAGAAGAGAGAACACGGGCTGCACAGAAAAATGAAAAGAGGCTGCTGCAGAGAGAAGAGAATACACATACAGAGAAGCGGACAAGAAATTGGTTACGCAGGAAGAAGAAAGAAAAAAAAGGTCTATCATTGAAACACACACACACACACACACACACACACACACACAGAAAAGGCGACAGAAAGAAGGAAGAAAAAAAGAAATACACGCAGGGGGAAAAGAAAAGAAAGAAAATAGGCTACTGGTGAGACAACTATACATGCATATGCACAGAAAAGGAGGCATGCAAGAAATTGGATTCTTTTATCTTTTGAAGTAAAAAACGACGGTCGTTGGAGATTTTTTTATACACACAAACGGGATGTGGGAAGAAGCACATGAGAGGGGCATCTTCTAATAAATATATATACACAGAAAACGGGTACATAGAGGAGGAAAAAAGATTAAATTCTTTTCTACATCTCTATTCAAAGAATTCAGTGATGTATTAAAAGATAAGTTTTTGTGTTTATTTTTACATTACGAGTAACTAATATTCATATTAGGGAAAACAATGTAGTCAACTTGTGATCCTTTATTTTTCTATTTAAGATTTATGTGATTTACTCATATATGTGTTGATTTTACTATGAGTTTAATGTATTGAATTAATTAATCGCTAATTTGATGATTATGCTAGTTTCTTACGAATCGAGATGTAAGTTTGAGATTTAGACTATATAGTAAAATTTGGTAAATTAGTATAACTTGTAGAGATACCTATACTAATTATTGTGGTCATAATATGAATTTTAGTATAACTTGTAGAGATACCTATACTAATTATTGTGGTCATAATAGGAATTCTTAGAACTAGTGTTTCGTTTAACTAAGGTTGATTCACATATAGATATGTAATTCAATTAGTTAAATATGTTCAATTAGAACTCGAGAGGGATAAATTGAATACAATAGAAGAACTCGATCGAACACTACATTATGTTTTGAATATTGAATTAAGAATTAAGGTGATCAATATATGAAATTGTTATGCCCTGATATTTATCCCGTATTTGAATCTTCAATTAACCGTTGTTTGCAAAATCTTGATATTTTAAAGTAGTTAAAAGTAGTTAGAAAAAAAAATTACAACTATCATAATTCTTTTCTTGATTTTATCAAATTAGAGTTATAAAAATTAGAAGTCCTGAAGTATAGTTCTCGTGGGAACGATATCTGGACTCAAATGTCCACTATACTGCTTGTTACGATATCATAAGCTTGCGATATAAAAAAAAAACGCAACGAGTTTTTGGTGCCTTTATCGGGGACTATTTATTGTTAGTCTTAGTTTATTTTACTTTTAACTGTTATTTAAATTTTTTTATTTTCTTTTATTACAGAAAAAAGGTGTTCGTTAAATGCTCTGTACCTAAGGTGACGATTTTGAACTGTTTGACTCGAAAATCGAACGTACTTTCAGAAGAAAATGCAAGGAACACAAACAAAAATAACAACATCAAATGGTTGACGATCAAAATATTCCTATTCAGCTAATGGACAAGTGGCCACAATAGTAGCATTGCTACAGGATCAGTTGCATGAACGTGGGGAATAAATGAAGGAAACATACCAATATCAATTTTTTGACGCCCATAGCGGCGCCTGCGCGCTCCAGTATTGTATATCGTGATTTTGGGGTGAATATTTTTTAGATAAGACATAGTGGATCAATTTTATGAGCAACAATCTCCAATTCTACAAACTACCTCATGAAAATTCGAACACACATATCTCAAGATTTCTCAGAAATTGTGAGAACTTCAATACTCCGGGGGTTAATGAAGATGCTATTAACTTACACTTATTTCCATATACACTGAGAGATACTGCATTGGAGTGGTTAGACGCTGAACCTCATGGAAACATCACTACATCAGAAGAACTGACTAGAAAATTCTGCAACAAATTCTTCCTGCGAAAGTAGCTAAAATCAGATTGAAAATTCAAACTGTCCAACAGAAAGATGGAGAGAGCTATCACGAGACATAAAACAGATTCAAAGAGCTGATGCGAAAGTGTCCGTATCATGGAATCACAATAGGTAATCAAGTGCAGTACTTCTACATCGGACTCTCACCACCGTCAAAATCTCATGTGGATTCCTTTGTTGGTGGATCGATCATTGGAAAATCAGTACAACAAACCATGGATTTATTTGAGTTAATTGCTACTAGACATTCAATGTTTTCATTAGAAAGAGTGGTACCACCAAGAGCATCTGGGATGTACGAACTAGATAGCACAACATCTACCAACGTGCAGATAGTAGCTTTTACAAAGAAAGTAGAGTTATTAGTAAAATCACAGACGAGAGGAGTACATGTAGTGACGGTGGTCCATCATGTGAAAACTGTGGAGCTAACCATATGGCAGAAAATCGTATGTCAATGTGCTATCCAAAGAACAAGTCAACTTCATTCAGAATACTCTTACAATTTTAACCCATATTCACAAACATATAACCCAGGATGGAGACATCATCCGAACTTTAGATGGTCAGATAATCAGTACAGGAATGGTCCAAATAATGCTCAGAAGGAGAAAAAATAAAGTTTGGGAGAGATATTCAATCAGTATATACAAAAGATAGACAAAATGTTCCAGCAAGTTGACACAAACTTTTAGAATCAACAGACATTGATCAAGATGTTGGAGACACAAATTGGTTAGATAGCTCAACAGCTTGCAGAACGTCTAAAACGGACATTTCCGGCAATACAATGATAAATCCAAAGGACCAAGTGCAAGCTATTAAAACTAGGAGTGGAGTACAGTTGTCGAGATACATGTGAACATGCCAGATAGAAAAGACAAAGAGATAGAAGTTGAAGAGGCTCGTAAAGAAGAAAAAGCTGCACCAGTTGCAAAGGTGGAGGAAAAAAGAAAAGAAAAATTTATAGTAAGAGCACCAAGTCCGATCAAAGCTTATATGCCATCAATTTTCTTTCCTCAACGGTTGCAGAAAAAAAATTAGATAAGCAATTTGCCAAATTTGTGAAGACTTTCAAGAAATTGCACATAAATATCCCTTTTGTAGATGCAATGGCACAAATGCACGGTTTACAAAATTTTTGAAAGAAATCCTGTCCAACAAGAGAAAGTTGGAAGAACATGAAGCAGTCTGCCTAAACGAGGAATGCAGTATAGTTCTCTTAAAAATGCTACCTCTTAAGCTAAAGGACCCATGGAGTTTTACTATGCTATGCACTATTGGTTCTAATTATTTTGAGCATTCCTTATGTGATTTAGGTACTAGTGTTAATTTAATGCCACTCTCTATTTACATGTCTCTTGGATTGGGAGATGCTATACCTACAACAATCTTATTACAACTGACCGATAGGTCTATCAAACGACCAAAGGGAATTATTGAAAATGTGCTAGTCAAAGTTGATAAGTTCATCTTTTCAACATATTTCATAATCTTGGACATGGAAGAGGATTCAAATATTTTTCAAATCTTGGAAAGACCTTTCTTGGATAATGGGAGAGCACTTGTTGATGTATATAACGAAGAATAATTCTTTGAGGCAGATAGTGCACAAACAAAGGCAACGAAACACCTATTAACTTTAGACACTTGTTGCTAAGTCGATGTTCTTGATGAGCTTGTGGAGATACATTTGATGTAACACACCTAGCAATTCTATGTAAGGCATATATTGCACAATTAGAGGCAACAAATGCAGAGAAAATATAATGTACTGTACATTTGGTTGAACAACCAATTGGAAAGAAACATTGGCATTATGAATCTTTTGGTTCCAATCCCATACAATCTGTACCCTCAGTGGAAAGGGCTCTAACTCTTGAGTTAAAACTCCTACCATCCTATCTCCGTTATGCATATTTGAGAGACTTTACATCACTCTCTTTGAGAATTGCAAATGACATGATAGAAGAGGAGGAAGATAAGTTATTGGAGGTACTCCGAAAGCACAAAACTGCAATTGGATGGACCATAACCGATATTTGAGGAATCGGTCCTACTCTTTATATATACAAAATCTTAATGGAGGACGAGTCTAAGCCATCTGTGGAAGGTCAACACATATTAAATCCCACCTTGAAGGAAGTAGTGAGAAAAGAAGTGCTAAAATTGCTCGATCCATGAATTATTTGCCCCATTTCAAACAGTTCTTAGATGAGTCCAGTATATGTAGTGCCTAAAAAGGGTGGAATGACAATAGAGAAGAACGAGAACAATGAGTTGATACCAGCAAGGATAGTAACGGGACAGAGAGTATGTATAAATTATAGGAAGCTAACTAATGCCATCGAAAAAGATCACTTCTTATTGCCCTTCATTGATCATATGTTGGAAAGGTTAGCAGGTCATTCTCATTACTACTTTCTAAATGGATATTCAAGGTTCAATCAAATAGCCATTTCTCCAGAAGACCCGGAGAAAACAACATTCACATGTCCCTACGGTACTTTTGCCTTTAGAAGAATACCTTTTGGTCTGTGCAACACATTTGTGACCTTTCAGCGATGCATGATGGCCATATTCTAGACATTGTGGAAATGTACATCGAGGTATTCCTGGACGAATTTTTCAGTATTTGGAGATTCATTTGATGACTGTCTATAGACATTAAAT
Source organism: Fraxinus baroniana (assembly GCA_903798355.1). Classification (NCBI taxonomy): domain Eukaryota; kingdom Viridiplantae; phylum Streptophyta; class Magnoliopsida; order Lamiales; family Oleaceae; genus Fraxinus; species Fraxinus baroniana. The sequence goes on along the minus strand of CAIGRO010283303.1, from coordinate 1,605 downwards.
GTGATACAATCTTGCTCTTCAAGGCATAAAAAATGACCCGTTCTCTTTGTTGTTTTTAGGCCATTTTTAGTTTTCGAAAACACTAAAAACACGTTTGCGTACCTATTTTTAGAAAAGAATTTCCAAAAATGAGTTTAAAATTTACAAAGAAAATTGAAAACGCCAAAAAAGTTATTTTAACTATTTTCAGTTAAAGCCAATCCAAAACTCTATTTTTTAATTTTTGAAAATAATTTTCAAAATAACAAAAAGAACGTGCTTTCAACAATTTCAAAATGGACACTTAAAACACAAAATCCAAAATGAATTCAAAACTCAAAACTAAAAATCGAAACACGAAAGGAACAGCTCGAATTTCAAAGTTCAGAGTGAGGAGTTGAAAACAAATCTTCATTTTTTTTTTATTATTATTATTATTATTATTATTATTATTATTATTATTATTATTATTATTATTATTATGATGTAAATTTGATAGTTAAGACAAACGAAGTAGTCTAGTTTTTATAATACAATTTCGCTTTCATATTTTGACTAAGTATGTCTTCATGTCGTGTTTTCAATATTATTTTCTTGATGACTCAAATATTCAAACTTTACCTACTAATTTTGAGGAGTGGTGCTATTCTTCACTAGTTCGTCATCCGGGTAAATCCGATACGGTCACAACACACTTGGACTGGACATTTGAGAAGTGATTCTCCTCCATGTGGACCCTCCTTCACGACGCTCGAACGGGACCTCAGAGAGGTGACAGAGTGTACCATGCCTATCTCCACATGACATATGCTTTCCAAAATAAATGTTGTCTTCCAACTGTTGTATGGATTCGAATATCTGATACTTTGTAAAGAATCCTGCTGCTTTACCATTGCGACATGTCTGTAGGGATGTGTTTTCATTATTATTCTTAATACGTTCAATTACCTGGTCAATTATTGAATCATTAATGAATTGTGTTGAGACTGAGACTGAGAATAAGACATGATATATGTACTTAGATCTACTGGAAATTGGTATAGAAAATTGATTTTGACTGATTATTTAAGTGAAAATCTTTAATCGGTGAATGAGAAATTAAGGTTGGTTTAAGTACGTGAAAATTGAAAATAATTATGAAATATTCTAGAACACATTTGCATGAAAGGTTATGTCTTTCATAATCTTGTTATTGTAGAGACATATCTTTTGCATATGCATTTTTGCAATTACAAGAAGATTCGTAGTCAAATTCCATATAAAAAGAATTAGTAGGTTCATCGGTCTACGTAATCTGGAGTGTTCCTTTTGAGGGAATTATTGTTTTATCTTGAGAGATGAATGCTGAAAAATCGTTGGAACCTATTTGGGGTATTATCATATTAAGGAAAAAGAGTCGAATCTGTTGCAAAACAAGTCAATACCAGAATTGCTCTGATACCACTTGTTAGGATTGATACCACTTGTTGTGACACCAATCAATGGATTGAGATATTTAAGTTATATGATAAGATAATAAAGTATATGATCAAGAACAAAAGAATAAAAGAAGACAAGAATATGGCGGGGGAATTAGGAGATTTTATTGCATCAAGAAAAATAATGGAGAATAGAGAAAAATATTAC
>CAIGRO010283291.1:0-10921 GCA_903798355.1 Fraxinus baroniana | reverse complement strand
AACGTGGGTTTTACCAGATCTGGCTGCATTCGAGATATAAAATTAGGTAAAAAAACTGTAAAAAAAATAAAAAAAATTTTTTTTTTTTTGGTTTTTTTTTTCAATGGGGGCGGCCACCCCCGTTGGGCCCTTCGTGGGTCCGCCCCTGCTCGCCAGTCGCCTCCCAGAGCACTAGAGAGAGGTGCGTACTATACATATAGAGATGTATTCGCTAAGAAAAAAAAGCTGTGGGTACAAAACAAAAATAACATGACACTAATTCAAATTTCACTCCTCACTGGTCCCATGTGAATTAAAATATTGGCAAAAACCCCACCCATCATTGTTGTGTGTGTTTTGGCAGGTACAGAAATTTGAATTCCTATATCTGTAGCATGTCTCGTTTGCTAATTTCTTAACATTTTGGGAATGACTTTTTTTTTTTTTTTCCAATATACCAATGAATTTTTTTTAAAATGGTAGTATGTAAAGATAGCTTATTGATTCAAATGTTTAGACAAAATTTTATGAAAAATACTTATTACATCCAACCAAGGGCGGATCCAGCCCCCGCGGCCGTCTGTGCTGAATCCGCTGGAAACCTTTTTTTTTTTTTTGACAATAGATAAACTTTTTAGCTTATGTACATAGTAATTCATTTTGTTTACAAATACTTCGTGTAGTTTAGTTGGTTAGAACTTGTATATTTATGTTAGACATCATGGTTTCGAATTCCTTCTCAACCAATTAATTGTGGAATTTTTTTGTTGGACAATTTTTAGAAAAATTAACGCAGAAGAGAGAAGATTTGAACCTTGTGACCTTTTCTTGAAATTATTGAAGTTTGATCATGACACTTAATAAACTTTGACACTAAGTTTATCAGAATAATATATGTTAAATTTCAGTCGTTTTAATGCAATTGAAAAAATTCTAACCCATGTTGTTCATTTGTCAAATTCGAACTTGTGACCTTCCTTAGGATTACTAAAGGTTTGACTATTATGGCACTTATTGAATTTTGATACTAAACTTACCAAAATAATATGTTTAAGTTTTATCGATTTTAATGCAATTTTAAAAATTTGAACCCGTGCTCTTCCTTTAAATTATACAAAATTTTATCACAATATTATTTAATGAATATTGCTAATTTGTATAGCAGAATTATAAATGTACAGTTTGAACAAATTAATTATTATATTTAAATTTTAGACCTTATTTGATTTTCTCTTTTTTTTTTTCAAAATACATTTTTTCTCTATTATTTTCAACCACATTTTTCAATAAAATAATATTACATTCAAATTCTAAATAATTTTTTTTTTTTTGCAAAAAATGGACAAACGGAGCTCATAATATTTTATTGCTGCTTGCTGACTCAAAATGCTGGATCCGCCCCTACATCCAACTTAACTTGGTATACCAATTTTAGCTGAAGGCTACAAGAAGTTTAATTCCTATTAGCTTGAACCAAACTCGAACTACTGTTCGAAGACCTCACTTCACGATAAAATACTTAAATCATTACAAGAATTTGCATTGAATCAACCTTACATAAAATCATTGTGATACCATAGAAGTTGGGTGAGAATGCAATCAAAAGGCTATCCTACAAGTAATACATGTATATAGGCTCGTTTTGATAAAATATACATTCATTATTCGATTCTAACAATTCTTAAAGCACAAGAACTTCCATATAAAATGTGCACACACACATTAACCAACTAGACGATATATTTCCAACTATTCCTGACATTTGTGAAATATGTCAAGTGTGTTCATCATCATCCTTATAAAAGGAGACGGTGAAATTGCGATAAAAAAAATTACTTATGCCCTACTCATGAGTTGAGACATGCGCTTCATGAACATTCTCTTAAGAACATTTTTATTGTTTCGAGTGCCAATACAAATAAGTTCAGAAACTATACCAAAATCTACTCAAAATCAAATCACATCCAAACTTTAAGCAATATGCAGGGTGGCGCTTTATTTTACATGCCAGGCTACTTGGTTTGCCGTCTGGCTATCCATTTTTAAAAGAAGATAAATGAAGGAATAACAGTATATAGACTTTAAGAAAACTCTATATATTTATTAACAGTGTTTCCAATTAAAGCTAGCATTTACGGCCTCTTGTTATGCTCTAGGTCTAGAGTTTCGTTGAGCGTGTTCAGAGTATATAGCCACATCAACGAAACATATTACATAGTAAATTTGCTATATGACATACGACCCTTGGCGTATTTACAAAGGAGAGGAGGGCATGTATCTCATGCAATATGTAGATAACCCTATCTTGGTCTGGTTTCAGTTTTCAGAAACCGGATGTATTCCTGCTGCACCATCATCCCTCCATTCACTGGATCAAAACAGCACCTGTAAAAACTGACAATGGGGCGAACAAGAAAAGAATCAAAAAATTAGCCGGATTTCAAGAACTTCTGAAGTGACATACATAGGCTGTTGATAAATTGTCAGAAATTCAGTCAAATCAGTTTTTAACGTATTTAAATTGTGGAGCACCCAGAGATACCAGTGTGTGCATGTGTGGAAATATATACAAATAAACACCCAAAAGCAATATGTGTACCTTCCATCCAAGCCTGTGATCATGAGGGTGTTCTGAGAACCAAAGGCTGTGATGAACTGGATACATTCTGGTAAGTGAAACTGAGCAAATGACCATTCTGAGCTGAAATATTTAGGTAAAACCCCTGCAGAAGTTTCCAAAAATGGGAGAATAACCAACCTTTCTGGTGTAAGACAAGGACCCACCTCAAAATAAGTAATATCAAAAAGCAGAATTTTGACTTAATAGAAACCATGTCTCGAGATAAACCACATGAGCACACCGATGCTAGTTAAAAACAATAATTAAGTTGTATACGTGGAAGGTTCAAGTTCCATCCATCCAAGAGGAATCTATATTATTCCCTAATCGAGATGTTTATAAAAAATCGCCACTTACCCAAGCACCAACACCCATCCCACCATCCCCTTGGGTCCTTTGCCACCACCTTCTCATCTTCTCTTTCCAACAAACCATNATGCTAGTTAAAAACAATAATTAAGTTGTATACGTGGAAGGTTCAAGTTCCATCCATCCAAGAGGAATCTATATTATTCCCTAATCGAGATGTTTATAAAAAATCGCCACTTACCCAAGCACCAACACCCATCCCACCATCCCCTTGGGTCCTTTGCCACCACCTTCTCATCTTCTCTTTCCAACAAACCATCTTGTTGAACCTGCCTCATTCACGGACCCTACTAGCAAAATCATGAAACCCAATAAATGTGAATGCTTAAGACACTATCATCCATTAACGACACCCAAATTTCATCAACATTTTGGAGAAATGCTAGGCCACTGTGTATGGGTGTATCCAATAGCGGGGCAATACTCTCATCAACCTCAAGCTCTTTAAGAAAAATAGTTTGCTCAAGAAGCTCCGTCACTTCCTTAGTCATTATTTCAACCTGTTCACTCAACCTTTTTTGTGCAAGAATTTTGCGCCGTTGTACTTCTGTTCTCAAGATTTCAAATTATTTTATTATGTTTTGAAAATTATTTAACCAATCTTCAACCTCTCTCTTGCGTTTTTTTGTAGGGAGATACACTGCATTTTGTAATTTTGTACGCAAGTCATTATTTCTACTTCTCAGCAAATCTATTTTTCTTTAAAGATTTTCTGTATTATCCTCCAAGTCTATGCTTACAAACGAGAAAGCATTTTTTACAATTTCAAAAAACTCAACCATCCGACTTACCCAAGCAAACATTGTTATATACAGTTAGAAAAGCAATTTAATGATTTCTAAAAACTCACCATCTCAGCTCACAGGAAAATGGGAAACACTCTGACACTCCCTCAATAAAATTTAGGTGTCCTTAATGGATGATAGTGTTTTAAGTATTGGCATTTATGGAACGGCAATTGGCAAAACAATTGTGGCAATGCATGTCCACGATAAGCTCTTAGAGGAATCCACATTCTTTGGTCATGTTTATTGGATCACAGTCTCTGAAGCATTTTACCTTTAGAAATTGTAGAATGAAATTGTCAGTGTATTGAAATTAGATTTATCTTTTGAGAATGTTGAGAAGAAAATGACAATTAAACTCTCGTAGGCATTCAAGAGAAGGGAGATATTTGTACTCGTCAAGAAACAAATCGATTTAAAAGATATTGATATTTCTGTAGGAATGAATGGATGCAAGTTGGTCATAACAACTCAATCAAAAGCTTATCAAGAAGCTTTGGAACTATTTTAGAAGAAACTTCGCAGAGTTGAACTTCATCCTAAAGTAGAAGGGATTTGCAAGAAAATGGTAAAACGGTGTTGTGGTTTGCCACTTGCACTTGTCAAATTGGTTAAAAGCACGAGGGGAAATAATGACATTCAAGATTGGAAATATACATCAAGGACATTGAAAAATTCGTGTATGGGACTTGCCGTCATGGAAAATGATGCTTTTCCAATATTCTCGTATAGTTATGAACATGTTGATCAAACTCCAGTTTAGATATTATCTTGAATCCCAACCAACCATATTAGCTAAACATTCTTTTACAAGCCTGCAAAAACAAGTAAACTTTTGTAATATCTCAAGTTAAAATTGACAAGAAAATACAAGATGAGTTAATTATTAACTTAATCGAGATGTCAAGATACTAGGAATAGTCGAGCATAAAAGAACCTTTCATGATATTAATCCAGAACCAATTCAAGCAATTGTTCCTTATTCAGGCCAAAAAATGCCCCCAATCAGTCGTAACTCTTCAAAAAATAGAAATCGGAAGAGCAACGAAAAAATTACGAGTATTCGTAGCCAAGTACTGAATGAGTCGGAGCCTCGTCTAGAACCACTTATTGAAATGCAAAATGAGGAGAACATTTCATAGCACTATAACCTTGGATTACCTTTCACAGTGTGCGGAAGTAGTTGAGCTTGGGGAAATTCCTCTTTCGCAGGTCAAATTAGGTGGAAATTTGGGTGCTTTTCAGCCTTCAATCGTAGCCTTCAATCGAATTTGGGTTTTGAGAACTTTATTTCTAGGGTTCTTCGATGGTTCGCTTGGAGTGGATTAGGGTTCATTCAATTGAAGGTTGTGTTTTCATTTACACAGTCGAAATCGCGTTTCACCGGAGAACGCTGCTTCACGTGGCAAGAGAAGACGACATTTGTTGCCACTGAGGATGCCGTTATGCTACCTCAAACGACCTTCAAACGGATTTATGTGGAGTGATGGATGGAGCCAATTTCGTAAAAGTTCAGCGACCATAACATGACAATAGGTAAAGTTGAGTGAGTAATTAATCTTTTTACTCGCAAATCTTAGATCGAGAGTACATAAATTGGGTTTAATTTATAATAACAATAGATAATATTCAAGAAAATTTCTTGAATATGTTTAGAAAGAGAAACTGGATAATATGGGGGTGATTGAAAAACTCAGATTTGGAATCGTTGGAACTACCAGGGATAGTGGATCTCGGTGAGCTGATGGTGGTAAAGCGCTGGCTTTGCCGTGTATGGTGGAGAGAGCGTGGGGTGAGAGAGAACAAGGCTGAACAGATTTTAGATTTTATAATAAAGGCAAGAGAGGTTTGAGGTTGATTTACCCTTGACGTCTGATATAATTACTCAATTGCCATCCTTCCACCACTGGAGTCCGAAAGTAGAATTATCTAAAAATTAATTAATTTATTTTTTAATTCAATAAACATGATCATCTACATATATCTTACATCAAGAATAAAATATTCAAATTTTACCTAAATTCGATTGTTAATTTTTGAATCACGAATTTCTAGTCTTAGGTATCACGAGCTTTCAACTTTTAGTTTCAAGAACTTAACACTTCAAATTTCCAACTCTTCTATAATATTCTCTAAAATCGAGACTATACGGGTAGGTGGACACCTTCTATTAATTAAGTCAAAAACTAATTCTTGGACCAAAGAATAAAATAGTTTTTCACTCTATTTTCTCTCTTATTTGAGCACTAAGAAATTACGTACTATGCGTTGTTATGTACGATAAGACGTCTAGGTTTCATCTAATCTCTATTTAAAGAGATAAAGAGGTTACAATCCTTGTACAATAATAATTCTAATTTTAAATAGAAGTCTAAATTAAAATTTACGTAGGAGTTTTAATTACAGTTTAAATCCAATTGGTTCAATATTACCGGGGATAGTAGATCTCGAACTTGTATATTCAAGAAATTGTATATTATCTACTCTTATTATAAATTTAACCTAATTTATGGACTCTCGATCTAAGATTTGCAAGTAAAAAGATTAATTACTCACTTAACTTTACCTACTGTCGTGTTATGGTTGCTGAACTTTCACGAAATTGGCTCCATCCATCACTCCACATAAATCCGTTTGAAGGTCGTCTGAGGTAGCATAACGACATCCTTGGTGGCAACAGACGGCGTCTTCTCTTGCCACGTTAACCAGCGTTCTCCTGTGAAACGCAATTTCGGCTATGTAAATGAAAAGAAAACCTTCAATTGAAAGTGGTTCTAGACGAGGCTCCGACTCATTCTGTACTTGACTATGAATACTCGTAATTTTTCCATTGCCCTTTCGATTTCTGTTTTCTAAAGAGTTACGGCAGATTAGGGCATTGTTTGGCCTGAATAAGAAACAATTGCTAGAATTGGTTCTGGATTAATATCATGAAAGGTTCTTTTAAGCTCCACTATTCCTAGCATCTTGACATCTCGATTAAATTAATAATTGACTCATCCTGTATTTTCTTGACAATTTTAACTTCAGATATTACAAAAGTTTACTTGTTCTTATAGGCTTGTACAAGAATGTACAAGCATGCTTGGCTAATATGGTTGGTTGGGATTCAAGACAATATGTAAGCTGGAGTTTGATCAACATGTTGTTCATAACTATACGAGAGTATTGGAAAAACATCATTTTCCATGACGGCAAGTCCCATACGCGAATTTTTCAATGCCCTTGATGTATATCTCCAATCTTGAATGTCATTATTTCCCGTCATGTTTTTAACCAATTTGACAAGTGCAAGTGGCAAACCACCATAATGTTTTACCATTTTCTTGCAAATCCCTTCTACTTTAGGATGAAGTTCAACTCTGCGAAGTTTCTTCTAAAATAGTTCCAAAACTTCTTGATAAACTTCTTCTGATTGAGTTGTTATGACCAACTTGCATCCATTCATTCCTACAAAAATACCAATATCTTTTAAATCGATTTGTTTCTTGATGAGTACAAATATCTCCCTTTTCTTGAATGCCTAGGAGAGTTTAATTGTCATTTTCCTCTCATCATTCTCAAACGATAAATCTAATTTCAATACAGTGGCAATTTCATTCTGCAATTACTAAAGGTAAAATGCTTCAGAGACTATGATCCAATAAACATGACCAAAGAATGCGGATTCCTCTAAGAGCTTATCGTGGACATGCATTGCCACAGTTGTTTTGTCTACTGCCGTTCCATAAATGCCAATACTTAAAACACTATCATCCATTAAAGACACCTAAATTTTATTGAAGGAGTGTTAGAGTGTTTCCCATTTTCCTGTGAGCTGAGATAGTTTTTGGAAATCGTTAAATTGCTTTTCTGACTGTATATAACAATGTTTGCTTGGGTAAGTCAGATGGTTGAGTTTTTTGAAATTGTTAAAAATGCTTTCTCGTTTGCAAGCATAGATTTGGAGGATAATACAAAAAATCTTTAAAGAAAAATAGATTTGCTGAGAAGTAGAAATGATGACTTGCGTACAAAATTACAAAATGCAGTGTATCTTCCTACAAAAAAAAAACGCAAGAGAGAGGTTGCAGATTGGTTGGATAATGTTCAAAACATAATAAAATAATTTGAAATCTTGAGAACAGAAGTACAATAGCGCAAAATTTTTGCACGAAAAAGGTTGAGTGAACAGGTTTAAATAATGACTAAGGAAGTGACGGAGCTTCTTGAGCAAACTGATTTTCTTAAAGAGCTTTAGCTTGAGGTTGATGAGAGTAATGCCCCGCTATTGGATACACCCATACACAATGGCCGAGCATTTCTCCATAATGTTGATGAAATTTGGGAGTCGTTAATGGATGATAGTGTCTTAAGCATTGGCATTTATTGGATTACACTACTACAAGTGGCATTTCTCAATACCACATCAAAAGTTAGATCCTATAGTTCAAGATATCCAAGCAAGGTATCCACCATATCTAATTTGTGAATATTGAGGTTCAGTTTTTGAATATTGGGTTAGAGGTCCTTTTTAGTAGCAGCATAGAGAAATGGTGATATTACCAATTTTGGTAGGTTTTTATTTTTATTTTTAAGTTTTATGATTCGCTGCCTAAAATTTTGAGAATCTGTTGGTCTTGAGGATGGAATCAAGTGGTGATGAGTTTGTGTTGTTGACTTCATAAAAAGACTTGAATTTGATGGAGATGAAGTGGTTCAGCATGTTGTCAGAGTAGGCAGAGGTCAACCTNTTGAGAATCTGTTGGTCTTGAGGATGGAATCAAGTGGTGATGAGTTTGTGTTGTTGACTTCATAAAAAGACTTGAATTTGATGGAGATGAAGTGGTTCAGCATGATGTCAGAGTAGGCAGAGGTCAACCTTTCAAGTCTTATCACCACCCATTTATAAATATTGTGCACGTCAGATCTTCAACAAAAAAGAAAAATGAATCCAGCCTGCAAGAGGAGCGTGTTGAATACTACATAAAACTGTACCCACTCCAACAGAATAAGCTTATAAATCAAGTAGTTCAATATGGTTTTGTGATGTTAGATTGATGGGAAAGTCACACAGGACAGTGGAAGTGTGGAGAAGAGAAAAGCTGGAAGCTAAATTTTTCTTTACAGTGTTGATACAAAATCACTTCACTAAGCACCAAAGGAAAAATGAAAAGCTATCCCATCAACATGAAAAGGAGAGAGTGGATTTCTCTTCCGTTATCATATCAGATCAAGCTACCACCAATAATCTTCAAGCCACTCTGTGCAAGCAGTTCTTTATAGAAAAATAAATCATAAAGTTAATTGTTCCAATGGTGTACGTCACTCACGGCATAACTTCCGTCTCAAACCTCTAATGGAATTGGTGACGTGGCTGACGGAATGCACATGTGGCGACCCATCACGCCGTTAAACTTTGAGATGGTCAAATTTTGGTAATTAAACTTTGAGAAATGTCTTCTATTGCTCACTGACTTTAAAGTGGTCAAACATTGGCTGCTGAACTTTGAGATAGTCGAACTTTGGCCACTAAATTTTGAAAAATATCTTCTATTGCTCACTATAAATTTGGATTTAATTAAGCATTTTTTTATCTTTCTTTAAAACAAAACTTTTTAATCCTCATACTTATTTTTAACTACACATTTATACAATAAAATATTTTACACGTAAAACTCAAAATCTTTCCCAATATTTTAACCACACATTCTCCAAAAAAAACACACTATTTAAAACTCCTTTTTTAAAAATAATGGACATCAAACAAGGGCTAAAATTCATTGTCAAAATTCGGACTTAATTTAATTTTAACAATAAATACAATTATGTGTTCCATTGCAATTAGTAGTCACTTTCTTTACTAGGAATGATTATTCAATTACACAGTAGTTAAATTTAATTCTAATTTATTTTTGCAGAATTTTAAAATATTTTCATCATAATATTTGAATTTTAGAATGAAACACACAATGAATTTGTTGTTAAACAAAATTAAATCCAGATTTTAACAACGAATTTTAATTAAATCCAAACTTATTGTGAGCCATAGAAGATGTTTCTCAAAGTATTGTGGCAAAAACTCGACCATTTCAAAGTTCAGTGGCTAAAATTCAATAGCCAAAATTTGACTACCTCAAAGTTCAATGAGTATTAGAAGAAATTTTTCAAGTTTAATGAGCAATCGAAGAAGTTTTCCAAAATTTAGTGGCCAAAATTCGACTATCTCAAAGTTTAACGACGTAACAGGCGTCACATGTGCATTCCGTCAACCACGTTATCAATTCCGTTAGATATTTGAAACGGAAGTTAACCAATGAGTAACGTCCAGTGTTTTTCAAAGTTTGGTCAAAACTTGACATCTTAAATTTCAGTAAGCAATCGAAGGCAAAGACATAAGTTCAATGACCATTGAAACAATTAACTCATAAATCATATAATCAAATGTATGTCCTACCTTTCATGAAAGACAGCGATGAGCTGGGGTTAGAATTGGTGCTCGAGGAAATGAGAGCATCAAGAGAGTTTGAAGAATTCTGGTGAAATAATGCTGGACCTCTAACGACAGCGGAATCAGTTGAATGGTCCTCTCCAACCACCCGTACTCTAAGACTGAATATGTGGACAGTACCTTTGTCACTTGACACAGCCAACCACTGCATGTTTGGAGATAGAGCAATACTATATATGCCAGCTTTGTCCACCCCTCTGCGTACCTGTCGCAAGCAATTGTAATCAAAATTAAAGAGCTTCATTGAGGTGGTCGTGACAATGACTCTCATCCAAATACAGATTAAATCTAAACCTGGTTAAGATAACAAAGAACTAGTAAGAGAAACTGCGCTTAATGCAACCACAGATAGCCAAACTGCATTTCTTAATGAAATCATGCAAGTCAGTAACGATTTGTAGATTAGAGATGACAACAAATCTTATCTACCTAGCTACTTCAACATCAATGTTCTCGCATGAGAAAACAAACCCGCAATCACAGGAGTGTGATTATGAAAATATTTTATCTGCAACTTGTCCAAAAAAGGTGACAGAAAATCTTCCGACATGATGACAGTTGGTTGTGTAATAATAAATTATTTAAGAAACTGAAAGCAATGAGAACATGATTTAGTCTGTTGCCCTAAGCTTATTCCTTCCCGTTTAATTATAGAGTAAATTTAAAAAAAAAAAAAAA
>CAIGRO010283272.1:0-11726 GCA_903798355.1 Fraxinus baroniana | reverse complement strand
ATTGTTTTGAGACTAAGTGTTGAAAAAGTTTCAAAAATCAATTCACCCCCATCTTGGTTAGTTATTCTTGGGTTATCAGCAACTTATTTATTGGTAACATATTATTAAATTAATTGGTCACAAATTATTTCGAGCTCAAAAAAAAAAAAAAAATTTATACGTCACTATTCATTTCATGGTCACAGATCAAAAAAATTATAGGTCGCAATTTATCTATTGATCACTTATTTTCAAATTTGTTGGTCACAAATTATGGAATTTTAAGTTCACAATTTAATGGTTAGTCACAATAAACCAAATAATTGGTCACGTACACCAAACACCCCACCCCCATCCCGATCCACCACCAATACTTGGTTACAAATTAATCAAATAATTAGTCGCAAACATTATCCCACCAACAGCACAACACCACCAAAAACACGCCACCACCACCGTTGAAAATGATGCCATGACTATCACACACATCGCCGCGGCTACCAAACGCCTGCTCCAACACCACACACCATCTCCACCTCCAATTGCAACTTCAATCAACCACCAACAGCTAACACTTCACAAACCGCCATCACCTCACAATGTCGTCACCGCCTTCACCATTTTTAGCCGCCACCACAACTATCCTTTCCAACAACAAATAAGATCAAAACCAGATCCCGCCACCACCACTGTGACCACCAGATCCGCCATGACCACCATCGCCTCCATCACTTCACCACACCTCACCGCAACCACTAGATCCGCCACCCAACACAGTCAACACTCCACAACTACCGTACTGCCATCAACACGACCACCAAATCCGCCACCCAACACAACCAACACTCCACAACCACCACGATTTTTAGCCACCACCACTACCATTTCCCATAATAAATCGGTTCTGCCACATCATCGCTACCACCATCACCGCGTCCACCATTCTTGCGGGTTGCTGCATAGACGACTGTAGTAGAGAAATAACGAGTTGCTCCAGCGACACGATGGCGGTGGGTTAACAATAGAGGGACGATGGTGAAGGTGGAGAGAATAGAGAGGCGGTTTGAGAATTAATTTTAGGGTTTGGATGGATAGATAGGATGTGGGGTGTATATATAAATTAATTTGTAATATAAAATTTTATCCGATTTTTGAAAAAAATCAATCTTTAAATACCTGGTTTTTTGTAATTTTCTTTCCTACAAAACAGGAAACTTTATTTAGGCCCGGTGGCCTCCAGCTAGAAATGGCAAATGGAGCTTCACTTTTTTTGGTAGACAGATCGGCCCACCAAGAAATGTTGCTGGGCCCTCTTTCCCTTGCTACTCCTCTTCCTCAAATAACACTTTCACAGACAGGAGAAATGGAACAAATCAAGCTGTAAAAATGTCGGCAACATGAAGTACTGTACTCTCACTCCATCTTACTGTTTGATCACTGTATTCAATTGAATAGATGAATGAACAGACATGCCCGGTTAATCAAGCTGGGCCTGGATACCAATGCAGTCCACACCACGAAACTCATTAATGACTACTCACTGAGTCATGCACACCAAGTGTTCAATCAAGTGTCCCAAAGGGACACAACCCTATGGACCACTCTTATATCCGCTTACGCCCACTTCGAACCATCTCGTTGTTCCCAGGCAATCCGTCTTTTCTCGATCATGGCCCGGGAGCAAGGTCTGGATACACGATCGAATCACTTCACCGTTACCGCCGTTGCCCGAGCAGTAGCTTCTACCCCGGAACACTTATACATGGGAAAATCTCTCCATGGATACGTCATCAAACCCGGGATGATGTCGAGAAATGTTGTTGTTGAGACTACGTTGATGGATATGTATGCAAAATGTGGGAATGTTGAATGTGCACATAAACTGTTTGATGAAATGAATTCGAGAAATTTAGTTACGTGGAATGCTATGGTAGCTGGGTTTGTACAAAATGGGATGGAGAAAATTGGGTTGGAATTATTTGTGAGAATGAAGTGTTTGGAGAATTATTTTCCTGATGAATGTACTATCTCTACCGCGTTATCAGGTGTTGCTAATATTCAAGACTTGATTTTTGGTTTACAAATTCATGGTTACGCTATTGTAAGTGGGTTCGATTCCAATTGCTTGAATTCAATTGCTCATATGTACTTTTGTTGCGGTCAAGTAAATCAGGCTGAGAATCTTTTTAGTCGGGTAGAAGGAGACATTGCTTCAAAGATGATAAAAATTAGAGGTTATGTTCATAATCAAAGATACTGTGAGGTATTGAAGCAATTTTGTTTAGATAATAATCCTGCTGAGATTTTGAATTGGGATCACACTATAATTCTGCCTATTTTAACTGCATGTACGAAGTTGTCTTTGCTCAGAGTTGGGAAGCAAGTTCATAGCATTTTTATTACATTGTTTTGTTCTTGTTGTCGCTCTAAGTTCTCAGAGGATGACAAAGTAATTCTAGGAAGTGCATTTATTGACATGTATAGCAAGTGCAGCGTTATTGATGACGCTCAGAAAGTTTTTGACTATTGGATGCCTGAAAGACGGGTTTCTCATTGGAATGCGCTGATATCTGGGTGCATATATAATGATTTGGTAGAAGATGCTAAGGAGATTGTTTTGTGATATGCTTGACAAAAATGTGGTTTCTTGGACAAGCATGGTGACAGGATATGCACGGAATTGTAGGCCACAAGAAGTCCTAAAGTTGCTGGATAAAATGTATAGTGATGAAGAAGGACTTAAAGTCGAAGGACATTGCTTAACATTTGTGGTTGGCCTTGAATCCACTAGCCTTTTATCAGAGATAGAGAAGGGAAAGCAAGTACATGCAAAGATAATTCGGAGATTTAGCTGTGCCGATACTTGTAACGCGATTGTTGGAACAGCTTTGGTAGATATATATTCAAAATCAGGTAATATGAAGTAGTGTTCTAAAAGGCGTCTAGGTGCGCCTTGGAGTGAGGCGTGGCCAAAACGTCAAGTCAAGTGGATTAACTTCTTATTTAGCGGTCAACGACAATTGTTGACCGCTAAAGCGCGCCTAGGTGCAATTATGAGCGCACATTTTTTTTTTTACTACAATTTTTTTAATAAAAATTATTAAATGCTAATTTCTTCAGTGTGCCCTAATTTAACATCAAAACAACTATTTGAACCAAAAAGTCAAGTGACCAATGATTTTTATTTATAGTAGATAATTTTCTAAGAGGGTTGTGATGATAAGGAGTATGATGGGGTGAAAAATGATATAAGAGAGTCCGACGAAGATGATTTTGTATCAGAAAAGAGGGATGATGAATTCGATGAAGAAAATGTTACTGAATTGGAGTCCGATAAATAGTTAGATAAAATTTTTAGTTCTTATGCTATTTACTTACTATTTTTGTATTTAAATTTGAAACTTATATTTTTGTTAGAAACTTTGAAAAAAAATGTATAAAGGTCCTATAAATCTGTTTTAAATATTTAGTAAATATTATTCTTAATTGATTAAAAATTAACATAATATTAAAATGAGAAAACGCTTTCTTACGTATATGCCTCGCCTAATTCGTCTAGTCCATAGCTCGGCCTTCACGCATCACCACGCATTACGCCTTTTAGAACCTTGATATGAAGTATGCAAAAACTGTCTTTGACAAGATGGTCGAGAAAAATACCATTGCATGGACTTCTATTATTACGGGATATTCAGTTCATGGATTTGGTTTTCATGCCCTCAAAACTTTTTCAGCAGATGATGGAAACAGTTATTCAACCAAATGAGGTGACATTCATTGCTGTATTAATTGCTTGCAGTCGTTGTGGTTTGGTTTGGTCGACGAAGGATTGCATTACTTTGAGCTGATGAAGACCAAGTATAATCTGATGCCCAGGGAAGATCATTTCACCTGTCTAATGGATATGTTGGGACGTATAGGCAAGCTGGATGAAGCATGGCACTTGCTAGAGGAAATTGAAGGCTCTGAATTGGGAGAAAGATTCCCGTCTAGTACCATTTTAGCAGCATTTTTGGGCAATTGTTATGTACATGGCAACGTGGATATAGGCAAGAGGGTAGCTAAAATGATGTTGCAACACGGAAAACAAGTTTCTACTACCCATATTACTCTTTCTAATGTTTATACATTGGCAGGGTTGTGGAATGAAGCATTTGGAGTGAGGATGAACTAGAAGAAAGACAGTGGTGAAAATACAGAGCCCGGCCTTAGTCGAGTCTGCACTCGTCCATTGGTTTATTGATCTAGAGTTCTGGAGGTTTTAGAAAAGTGCATATTTATCTCCTCAAGTGATTCACCTTGGAAGAAATTACTTATTCTTTGGTTATTGTGGTGTAGGATCATTTGTCTCAGCAACCTTAACAGAGCAATGAATTTAGAGAACCTATCATTTGTTAAATATAACTAAAGTAACTTTGGTATACGATGAATTTGTTTCAGCGACGCAGAATTGCTATTATGAAGAAATGTTCTTGGTTTATAAGTATATTTTGCCCTTTCCACTTCGAGGATGACTTAAGTGGTCGAGACAAAGTCTTGCAAAAACCTAAATGAGTTTCAGATGCAATATCAACAAAAACATGTTAGAAGATGAATGTGATGAATTTGGTTGTATTGGATCTTTTGGTTGACTTTGCAATGTAGCAATGAACCGAATACGATGATGAAAGAGGATTTATATTACCTACCTTGGATTTATTGATAATAATTGTTTACAGTATCCAAATTAATTGGAAAAGATGCAAGTTCAAGAATATTGGCCTGTTTAACATTTGGATGACATGGTTAAGAAATTAAATGAAAACTATGAATTTCCTTGTGGTTCTTGTTTGATAAAGTGAAAAATGTAACATCGTGGTTTTTTGAAAGACAAGGCGAAAATCTTATTCATTGAAGTTGTGGCTAATACTGCTTATCAAATACGTCCTCATTCTTCACGATAACCATCATACCCAGCTCAAGCTTTATTTAATGGGTAGTTTTTAGTTCTGAGCTCTATGCTACAACCCATGACATTCATATGAGATTATTTTCTTGCCAAAGCATTCATTTGATGTGAACTAGGTACCAAATAGAGACTATCTGCTTGTTCTGTAGTTGTATACCCCGTGACTGTCGATGAGAGAAATTCATAATATTTTCTTTATTCTTGTCCCACCTCCAACTGCCTTCATCAATCAATGAATATTCCTTTATGGGATGTTTGTATGGTACATTAGACTGTATTATCTATTGTCATGTATCCAATCAAACATGCCCTTAAGTACCAGACACCATACATCACTATAAAAGGAACAAAATATTGAAGAACTTGATAAGATTGTATAAATACTACTTATCCAGGATTTTACTCAATTCTCCAGGAAATGTCACGTTGCAACCTATCTCCGTCTATGCCTCCGGCCATAAATTTAACTACCTAGTCTACAAATTTAACATCAGATGTTGAACTACCTAGTCTATAAATTTTTAACTTATGGAGACGGACAGATTTATTTATCTAATTCTTTTGTTGAGAATGCCCCCTTGTGCAAAGTCTGAATTCATTTTATTTATCAAATGCTTTACACTTGAACGATTTTTATAAATAGTAGGTAGCGAAACTTGGTCGTGGGATCTTAACTTGCTCTAACACAACGTCAAACCACCTTAAGCTTTTAGAGAATGAACACATTTTTGAACGCCGACCTATATTTACATTTCTATAAATGCAAAAATATTCTTTCGTTTTTTCCTTTTTTTAAAATATAATTTTTCTCTGTGGTTTTGCAGTTTTCAACTATGATCCATCTCTGCATAATGTGGCTGTAGATTTGAATGCATACAGCAGTATTTCTGGCAACTCCAGGACTTGCACCAGTGAAAAAGAGAGGATCATGGTTTCAAAGGGAAATCACTACTTCTTATGTAGCTATCCAAGCCACTGTGATGGGGGATTGAAGATTGCAATCTGTTTATTTGTTGATTCGTGGTGTTTGCTGGTTGAAGGATCTCAAATCTATATATGGTCTTGATTTTGTTACTGGAAAGTGGAAACCCAGCTTGAGTTAGATCTACTAGTGCAAAATATCAGTGTTCCAACGGGAAGCCTGATGAAAATGATTCGCCTTGAGCCTAAGCGGGAATTAAGCGGTCAACGACAATGTTCTAATGCCTTTTTCGCTTTTCACTCCAAACTTTCTAACCTCGACTTAGTCCAAAGATGGACTTCGTTTATTAATTGGAATGTATGCTCTGTGGCTTACATGAGATCAAGGCGTTCTAGATGAAATCTAATGTGCCACTTTAATGGCCCCATAATGTCGAAGTATTAACACACAAAAATCGTAGATCTCAAGTCTGAAAATAAGACAATGTGCCATCAAGAACTGAACGAGCTAAATAAACTACATTCTACATGTTCAACCAATGGTGCAAATGGCCAAAATGGTTCCCACATTTTTCTCTCTTAATATCACACATCCCTTCAAATTCTCCCCTCCTTCATCTCTCCATTTTCTTCGGAAATTTCGTAAACAAAACAAAACTATATATTCTTTTCCCTACGTGGATTTGTTGAAATGTTAATTTCATCATGAGTCGAAAAAATTTATTGTTTTAGATTACCTTAACGTCCTCATATATTCACCCTTCATCTTCAACATGTCTTGTTCTTTTGGATCCTTCTTTAGATTCTTGTTTCTGAATCTGATTTTTCTCATTCTGGTTTAGAGATTTTGGTGTTCTTTTGATTGATTGATAAACATTTTTGAAAAATAAAATTTTTATAGTCCTTTTGGATAGAAAATTTTGAAATCGATTGGAATATTTGTTGGTGAAGATTGCAAATGAGTTGTTTTTCATGTTTTTCATCTCGTGAAAAGAAATCATACAAGAATAATAGTAGCAAAAATAGACGGCCACCGCCTGCCACCCAACAGCATAGAGAGCTGCCGCCTCAGCAACGGCCGCGGCCACGACAATCACAATCCCAACATCATTCCCAACCGCAGCTTGGTAAGAATATTTTTAAACTGAAATATATATTTTAATATTTTAAAAGATAATAATCTTATTGCTCATAATCTTTTTCCCTCTACATAAAGGGCAGAATTGAAATATTTATTAGAGAATCTTTGCACATGAAGTGACATGTTGCAAAATATAAATTAATAAGATTCTTTCTGCTTAAATTTTTAGACGAGATGGTTCAACGGAAATTCTAAATTCAAATATCAACTCCACCTATTTATGAAAATTGTGCATGTGTCACACGTTTGATCAAAAAATGAGGCCGGCTTGCACATAAAGGGCCAATAGAAGACAAAATTTAATTAAGTTTGTTTGTTCCATTTTATCAACTTAAATTTTTAGACGAGGTGCTCCCGACACTTGCTCACATAATGATAATGGTTGCACTTGATGAAATTAGGCTAAGTATTGTAATTAAATTGCTTCTTGTTTAGATAAATCTAAGGATTATATATATATTTCTTCTTATGCAGAAAACCATAGAAAGACACAAACAGAAGCTACAAAAAATAAGGCTACTGAAAAAGGAGGAGGCAACAACAACATTGCAGCCCAAACTTTCACCTTCCNCACAAACAGAAGCTACAAAAAATAAGTCTACTGAAAAAGGAGGAGGCAACAACAATATTGCAGCCCAAACTTTCACCTTCCGGGAGCTGGCTACAGCAACGAAGAATTTCAGACAAGAATGTCTCATTGGAGAAGGTGGATTTGGACGAGTTTATAAAGGTCACCTAGATAAAACAGGACAGGTAGTCTTACATAAATTCAACAAATTAACTTGGCACATTTCATTTAATTTCTTTAAACGAGCTGATAATAGGTCGATTAGTTTAGATTGTAGCCGTGAAGCAACTTGATCGTAATGGACTACAAGGAAACCAAGAATTTCTTGTGGAGGTTTTGATGCTGAGCCTTTTACACCACCAGCATTTGGTAAATCTGATAGGATATTGTGCTGATGGAGAACAACGACTTCTAGTATACGAGTACATGACATTGGGATCCTTGGAAGATCATCTACTAGGTACCATATATACATTATTGCAATTTGAGACTTGAACATTGAATAAATTGGGTTAACGGCATGTGGAAATGTAGTATTCGACTGAGAAATTTGGTTACTCTTTTTTTCTCAGATCTTTCACCAAATCAGCCACCATTATCTTGGTTCACAAGGATAAAAATAGCATTACATGCTGCGAAAGGTCTAGAATATTTGCACGATAAGGCCAACCCACCTGTCATTTACCGTGATTTAAAATCATCGAACATCTTGTTGGACGAGGAGTTCAATGCAAAACTTTCTGATTTTGGACTAGCCAAGCTAGGACCAATCGGGGATAATTCACATGTATCTTCAAGGGTGATGGGAACATATGGCTATTGTGCCCCGGAGTACCAAAGAACCGGTCAATTAACTGTGAAATCAGATGTTTATAGTTTTGGGGTTGTATTGTTGGAGCTAATCACAGGAAGAAGAGTAGTTGATACTACAGGAAGACATGAACAGCAAAATTTAGTGACCTGGGTAAGTTAAATCCTCTTTTCTTCAGTTTTTCTTCACAAACATAGACATCATACACAGGTTAAGGTAATTTATTACATTTGTTGTTTGAACTTGGATTCCCACTATAATACTAATACAATACTTTTTGTTACAGGCCGAACCGATATTCAAGGAACCGAGTAAGTTCTCAGAACTGGTTGATCCACTGCTAAAAGATGATTTTCCAAAGAAAAGTTTCAATCAAGCAGTTGCTGTTGCAGCCATGTGTCTTCAAGATGATGCATCGATCCGGCCTTTAATGAGAGATGTTGTTACTGCACTTAGTTACCTTACTGGACCTGAAACAGGATTGGCTTCGGTTGTTTCGTCTCCCTCTCCTTCTCCATGTCCCTCTCCTCGGAAGAACGAAATTACAGCAGATGAACGAAAGAGAGCAGTTGCAGAAGCCATAGAATGGGGCTCAAATTCAAGAAACAGCACGCAAAATCTAGCCTGATATCCCACATGTGGTTTCGTTTTCATTATGTCAACAGACTAAGCATTTTTACCAGTACGATCAAAGAAATAGGGTAACAAGAGGTTGAAAACTAGCGTAATACTTTGTATACAACAACATGAATTCTCTAAGTGTGTGGTTTATATTACTTGCACTTGAGTGAGAATCAAATATAGAGACGATGAGATGGAATGTTCATTCCATAAGAAACTTTATTTGCGACATTCCGAAAGCCACCATATTTTTGTTCTAGATCCGAAAGCTTTACAGAATCCCTATAAGCCCCTATTTTGGTGTAGATTAAAGATTTTTAGTAAATTTTGATAAAATTTAATGAAATGTGTGGTTGGAAATTTGTAGATCCTATAAAATGTATTATTCAAATTAATTGTGTCTTTCCTCCAGCTGTCGAGTTTCAGCAGGTTTCTGAGCTTAGGCGGTGGTTGGGACGGCCTATGCCTAGGTCCTGAAGGGTTGATCCTGTCAAATACACTTACGGACCTTCGCGGCATATACTCGGGTTCATATTCGGGAGGGGGGCATCCTCCATGCCTGTTTGGCCTCGGTAGGTCGGTCGAAGGCATAGTTTGAGGAGACGTCCACTCCGTTCCTTTTATTGGGGGATACTTCCCCGTTTCGCCTAGGGGATGGGATCATTTTTTCTTTGGATCTCATCCTCTTGGGAATAATACAGCGCACAAGGGGGAATAGGAGGACCTTTCCGACCTTGCATTTGTGTAAGAAATTCCTGCATGGCCATTTTTTGGTGGGTGATGTTCCCCATGTTGGCAGTCATGATTGTTACCTCCTAGGTAAGTTGGTTAACTAACCTCATCCCCCACGCCTGTAATGGTGGTAAAGTCAGCATCGGACGGCTGGGGTGGTGACTAGCGGAACCTCTTCAGTAAGATTCTCTCTTACCCTCCTGGGATTTCACGGTCTGAGCTCATCTTCTTTCAAAGATGTCATTATCTTAACTTTTGGGGCTTCCTCTTGTTCGTTTTTCAAGAACAAATTCTCTTTCAAGTGCATGCTTAACTCATTCCCAACAAGCTTTTTCCATGGGGACATTTGTGGTTTTTAGTAGGGTTTTTCACAGACGGCATCGATCCGTTGACCACAAAAAATGCGCCAACAGATACCAAGCCCACTCGTGTTTTAGCAAGCTAATTTCGACATGTGTTGACAAATTACTAGTCGAAGATGTTGAGTTAAAACTTGGGAGAAGCTTTTAACACGAGACAAATATGTTTAGGATCCAGTAAATAAAAGAACGAAAAGATACGATAATGAACAATCAAACAGGAAAACTAAATAAACTCCGATATTACACAGTTTTCTTCTTCGAAATTACAATATCAAAGAGAGAGTGCTTTTTAGTTTTCTTTCTCTCTCCTATTTTTCTAACCCCCTCTATGACACTAAGAGGGTTTATTTATAGTATTACATGTACAATGATGATCGTTGGATGGGAGACACGTGGTCTCATCCCTTTGACTGAAACATCATAGCTTGAGCAAGCAATTTCATCTCCTCTTTCACGTGCTTCGCTCTTGAACATGTCATCGGGCCTCATTCGATAATCAACAGGTCACATCCCAAGCTTGTCCTCTTCGGGCTCGACTCCTAGATCATATCAAGAAGTAAATGAGGAAGAAACTGTGTCGATCCTAGTCCACCAGCCTGTTCATTCAAGAAAGAGGGGTAACTTAGATTGTCTAGCAAGCAAAATAATAATAATAATAAATAAAAAGTCATTTTCGGCCCCTAAAATTTACATTTTTGGAATCAGTTAAATAAAATTAAAATGGATAATAAATTATAGACATAAACAATGTAAGTCATAGTTGAATAGTAACAAGTTTATTGAACATGACCTAAGAGTTCTCAAAGTTTTTTTAAAATAATCAAACCATCAAAGAGTTCTCAAAGTTTTCATGACCTAAGATCCCACCCAAGGAATAAAATGCGAAGATTCGTACAAATACTATCTAAAATAAATTTAGATAATTCACAATTTTTAACTTAGCAAAACTCTGATGATTGACATGGAGGAAATTTGCTTTATTTCCACCATGTCAATCATCGGAGTTTCGCTTGTAAGTTAAACTCGGTAGGAAAAGTTTCAATCTAGCTTGTGCTTGAGCTCGTAATTTTATTTTGTTTTGAAGGGAGAATTAAACTTGGAAGAAATCCATTGGCAATTGTTTATGTAGACACTTAACAAAATATTAATCGCGAATTAATTACAAATAATTAAATTGACAAGTATTTCGAATCAATCTTTGGTAAGTAATAAAGTCACTTTGAATTCATGTAATCATATTCTTGATATATATACATGCATTTTCTTGATATTATGGACTTATGGTAATAACATAATGTTGAATTCAATTTACTTTGAAATGTTGGATGATTGTAGCTTAATTTGTTTAGATTATCCAAATTTGTTTAAAGATTATGCAAGAATTAATTTAATACATTTTGTATTTGTCACATATTTGACATTTAGGGGACGCATTTATTTAGGAAGGTGTATTTAACAGTGTTCTAAAATGCGTAATGCGTTGCGATGCGTCGAGGTCGAGAATCAAGAATCACGAGCTTAAGCGTGTCAATGCGGAGAATAGGCGTCATAATGCGTTTCGTATATTTAATATTATTTTAATTATTTTTAAGGTATTAAATATATTTTTATATAAAAAAAAATTTAATATATGATAAAAAAAA
>CAIGRO010283269.1:0-10448 GCA_903798355.1 Fraxinus baroniana | reverse complement strand
TTAATAAAATAATTAACTATACTTTTAACGGAAAGCATAAAAATTTAACTTAAAAATTTAATTCAAGAATTATTTAATTCTAAATAATATCATTTCGTATTAAAGGATTATCTAATAATTTCTTAGAAATAAAGTCACAATATTGATGGGAAATTCTTGGAAGAAAATGAAAAATAAATGTTGATGCTTTTGTTTTCTATCTCAATGGCAATTTCAAAAATAAATTCGTTTTCATATCTATCGACCTAGAAACTTCATGAGATTTTATAGTAAAGTAGTAAATTCTTTATATTATGACATATCCAAAAATCAGCTTCCATCGGCAACACATTAGGTATTAAAATATTTTTCAAAACCCCGCAACGACTTGGTTTAGAAGGCAACCCAACGCAGTTTACTTAAAATGACATATAAAATTCTACTGATGTTGGATCGATATGATTTCAACTTTATTCAGTAGATAATCCACGAGTCTATCAAAAGCCACTAGTTTTGTCCAAAAGTTCTGAGTAACGATTGAGTTACGAATTTTTAAAATTAAGGGCAGAAGCTGAAAACAGTAACACTACCCAGGGCAGTTTACTTTAAGGAATATATAAAATTCTACTGATATCGGATTGGCATGATTCCAAGTTTATTTAGTAGCTAACCTATGAGGATATCAAATGTCACTAATTTTGTCAACAAATTCTAAGTAACGACTGAGTTATGAATTTTTGAATTCTAGGACAGAAGCTGAAAAAAAAAAAAAAGCAACAGTAAATTGCTAAGACTTTCTTTTGTGGTAAATGGTGACTTGTAAGTTAATTTCTGTAGCACGTAACTACTTTTAAATATAATGTATTCATAAAATGTTCTTAGAATGGTTCCACATATGATGTTCATATAAATCTAATTAAAAAAACATAAATGTTGCATAATCGAATTAAAAACGTTAAGTCACCGGCATTTCCATAGCATGTTGCATCATCCTCTACCATCATCCACGCCCCAAGCATATCAAATCAACCTGTAAGAGGGGAATCAATTCATGAGTTTGAAACTCAGTTGATATCATCGGTGCATTTGGTTATCAATTTAAAAATTTCGAACTATAGATTCATACCATCGCACGTAGAGGGATTTCCGACAAAATTCGATTTCTATAGCATTATCATAACATGTAAAGCCAGAGAATGATCATTCAAACTATAGTAGTGTCGAAGTACCATACCCAGAGGTACCAATTCATTCAAACTTTTAATCATTTTTTGAAAATGAAATATACAGTTGCACCTCTATCTACATTCGTTTAAAAGCTTTTGAAAGTATAAAGTTGGACGATGGTTAATGCTTCTCGACGGCACTTGAACTTTTAGAAATCTGCTTCCGTGTTATGATTTTTTTTTTCTTTCTTTTAAAAATATTTTTCCTTAATCAAAGTGAGCACTTTCTCCTTCACACCCTTGCTATTCTTTAAAACTTTACTTAACACAAAAATATTTTTTGAGAGAAAATAAGAGTAATTTCGGATTTGAAGGAGGGGGGGGGGGTGTAGTTAAAAAATGATTTTTCTCATTTTATAACCTCCCTTTTTAGTGAAAAACTAAATGAAAGAGTTATATTATCGTTAATCTTGTTAAATTGAGTCTTTAATTAGGAATTTAAAGATTTTTAAGCCCATGAAAAAGTAATTCTTATAAAAAGTTTTATAAAACAATTACATAATAAAAAATTAAGAAAATGAACTATTAATATGATTGTAACTTATCTCTATGAATGCTCACTAATAAAAC
Organism: Fraxinus baroniana; assembly: GCA_903798355.1. Classification (NCBI taxonomy): domain Eukaryota; kingdom Viridiplantae; phylum Streptophyta; class Magnoliopsida; order Lamiales; family Oleaceae; genus Fraxinus; species Fraxinus baroniana. The sequence continues at coordinate 8,673 of CAIGRO010283269.1, read as the reverse complement.
AATTATTCCATCCAATTAACTTGGTATAATTGTTCTTAATGTACAACAATAAGGAGTTTATTATTTTTTTCAAAAGTAAATTTATACAATACTTTATAAAACTTCTACATGGTGATTCAAACTTGGGTTGCCTATATGAAATACCATGTAGATAACAATTGTGACAATTCAGTTATTCATTAAATCTTTGTAATCAAATTTGCTTAAACATAATGTCTTAAATTATTAGACTTATAAATAACTTATGGCTTGTACTTTCATAACTTTAAATGGGTAGAGCTTCCATAGTTCATTTCTTAAATGAGCTACATCAACCAAATTAAGAATATAAAATTCGGGACATTAAAAATTGTATTCCTACAAACAGTCAGACAACAGCTTAAGAATCAACACTTTTAGAGATAAACATAACTATACAATGGTTTGGCAAAACAGTAAGGTCCATATAGGTTTCCTGGCCAAGAAATACCTTCGTAAGTCAAGTCGGATCCTAATTTGTCTATGAGTATCTTCATGGAAACTGTGTAGCAAGATTGCATGTATGAAATATCTAAATAACAGTTTTATAGAACAAGAGCAAAATGTGCAGCAATGGTGAATGAACTTGTTGAAGAACAGTACAAGATTCTATGGGATTATGGTGAGGAGTTGAAGATAACTAACCCTTGAACTACAGTGCAGGTTGAGGGAACATGATGTGTGTTTAAAAGAAAGTATGTGTGCTTTGGGGCTTGTAAAGAATGTTTGAATGCTGGTTTAGGCCTGTGATAGGACTAGATGGTTTTTTTAAAGAGTGCACATGAGGGGTAATTATTGGCAGCAGTGGGGATTGATGGTGGTAATTGTATGTTCCCAGTTGTTTGGGCAGTTGTGGATGCAGGGAACAAAGCCAATTAGACTTGGTTCATAGAACTTATGGTATTGACCAAGGTTCTAAAAGACGTAATGCGTAGAGGCCGAGTTATGGGCTAGGCGAGTCCCTTATATCATTTTTCACCCCATCATACTCCTCATCATCACAATCCTCTTAAGAAATTATCTACCGTAAATAAGATTCATCGATCGCTTGACTTTTGGGTTCAAATTGTTGTTTTGATTTTAAATTATGGAAAACTGAAGAAATTAGCATTTAATAATTTTTAATTTCAAAGAACTGTAATGAAAAACAAGGTAATGCGCGCCTTGGCGCACTTTAGCAGTCAAAAATTGTCGTTGACCACTAAATAAGAAGCTAACCCACTTGGCTTGGCGTTTTGGCCACACCTCATGCCAAGGCGCGCCAGGAGTTTCACTCTTTAACATAAAGGCCTAACTTTGAAGAGTTTGTACCAGAATGGAATGTAGTTATGAATGAGATGAAAATTGTTAATAAAGAAGCCTTCAATTGGTGTAGTGAGAAGCCAATAGCTTAATGGAAAAGATCCTATTTTGAGGAACATGCTAAGTGCGATATCTTGTTGAATAACCTCTGTGAAGCCTTCAATGCTACCAATGAAGTAGCTAGAGAGAACCCTATCATCACAATGTTGGTTAAGATTCGGCATCAACAAATGACACAGATGAATACAAAGAGTGAGGCAGTTTAAAGATGAAATCATACATATGGTCTAAGAATTATAGGGATAATTGAGAAGGTTAAATTAGATACCAGGTTCATGAGAGCAGATTACGCAGGTAATCAAAAATTTGAAGTTTGCAACATTGATGGTTTGAGGTGGAGTAAGGATTTGGTGAGGAAGGAATGTGCATGTAGGAAATGACAATTAAGTGGAATTCACTGTCCACATGCTATTTCTGGTACGCTATCAAGGTAAATAGATATAGATGAATTTGTAGATGAATATTAGAATACAGAGACATATCTAAAAGCATACGATCCTTTGATTTATCCAATGTCAAGGCCTGAACTTTGGCCTGATTTGGGGAAAGCCCATTGAAGCTACCAGTGAAGGAGAAACAGGTAAGTAGACCTAAAAAGCTAAGGAAAAGATCTCAGACTGAATCACCAGCTCGAGTTAAACTGATAAGAATAAGCATGAAAATGACATGTAAGAGGTGTGGAGAAGTTGGACACAATAAGAGAACATGCACTGCATAGATACAGTCTCCTGAAGCACCGCAGATACAGAAGTAGAAGGGAAAGAGGAGTGCAACCACCTCAACAGGAAACAACCCCAAAAAGAAAAAGTCGACAGCAGTGTAGTCTTCATGTTGTTGGAAATTGAACTCGTGTATATGAATTGTGAACTTGAAATGTACTTGATGTTTTTGAATCAGTAATTTTGGCATTTCATATTTTGGGAATTGTAGTATCGCTTTATGTGTAAAAATACTTTTTATTTTGCTTCTACTATTAATTAGTTATGTGATATATTAGATTTCATAATTTTATATGTAACATCAATATATACACGTTTTGAGGTACATTTGTAATGGAATCTGTTATTACAGTTATGGGGTGTATTATGTAAGCAGTTTAATAGGTATGAGGCTTTTTCTGCCATTTTTAAAAATGTTTGGGGCCTTTGACTCAACATGGACAAAAGGTTTGGGGTTTTCACTGCACCTTGTACTTAATGTTTGGGATCTCAATCACATACATATTTCTACGAAAATTAGTTGCAAAAAATGGACATGTACAGAACACTATAGCAATTAGAACTGCATTTTAACCCATAATTTATGTTATCCTATTACCAAAGGAAGATTACAGATCCAACAAAAAAATCCTAAAAAGCCAACACAAATTTAACTACAGATACACTTTATATCATTCCACAGACAAACCCACAAAACTAAATCTTCCATACACCACCTCCATTCGAACAGAGTTGCCTAATTTTAGCCTCCATCTCTCGCCTCGAATGTAGAAGACCAGGTATTAGCTTCCTTGATCTTTAACACATCAGGAGATCCCATCATAAGAAGAATGTATAACCTTGCAGATCCATTCCGCATGGACATGTAAGAAATCGTCTGCCAATTAGTCCACGATGTCTTTATATGAGCTGACAATTTATTAGGGTAGTACTATACTACATTTGGAGGGAAATAGATGGTAACTTATTTGGAGGTTAGTGTTTAAAGTGTATGGACGAATTTACCCTCCCATATTTTGGTAAAAAGTGGTCAATCTTTTTTTGAGTGGTCAATTGACGGACGTTTGGATGGAAACCGTCGAAAAGGGCCTTCTCTAAAACGTTTGAAAATGTTAGGGATGACGACTGCAACAAATCAAATGTTCGGAAAAAGTCTGCTAGTGTTTAAAATGTTTGGAACTTTTGCTGCAATTATCCCCTAAATAATGTTATTTTACTTATATAAGACAAGAGTTAAACTATTCCTATATTCTGATTTATATAAATTTAATTATATTATAATAGCAATCAAAAGAAAATTCCAATCAGATTAGACCCCAAAGAAGATAGAGAACCAATTATTGGAGATATAACCATGATTTATCTGTTTAAGCCAAAGGATAAGATTTTGCAATTTATTCTAGAACTTTTTTCGTGTTTCGATGTGAGATTGTCTAAAGCTTCATATAAAATAATAATAAAGTTACACAAAATTAAGATTTTTTTTTAAAAACAAAGCTCTATCAAAGATGTGAATACTTTTTTCGTTTTTACTGTTAGATTTGACTAAATGTATAATAAGATTTATATGAGAAGATTTGAATGTAAGAAAGTATAAGTAGAGTTAGATATAATTTAAAAATAAAAATAATATATAAAGTATTTGAGTTTTGTTACTTTTGTTCTTACTTAAAGCGACATATATGCTTGTATAATTTAATTAAATCAATCATAATTATATATAATTATACATATATTATAGTAACCACACAATTAAATCAATCACACACACACACACATCCGTTTAATTATTTAGTAATGAATCTTCCTAACTTATCTTTCACACTATAAAAGATTTTGAATATTATATATAGTCTCCAACATTCTTATATGAGTTAATCAATAATTAAAATAAGTGGAAATATTGTAAGGATAAATCTTGTTGTACAAAATGAGTTACCTAATTTTTGACATAATCACCAAGTGACGGCCCCCTATTGGGAGGCGCTTGGGTCCAATAGGGGGCCGCCACTTGACGATTATATCAAATATTAGGTAACTCATTTTGTAAGTGTAGCATTATCCATATTGTAATAGTGGTACTAACTGATCTTCTCCATGTATATATATTTTTATTTATTTCTTCAAACTTATTTTCAATTACACATTCGCTCTATAAAATAATTTTGTACCTAGACAAAAAATTTTTTTCCAACTTTTTTAATCACAAATTCCCAAGATAAATAAATAAAATCACTTTTTACAAATTCTATTTCAAAACACATAATCTAACATGCCCCTAATAGTGTATTTTAGTAAAAAAAAAAAAATAAAAAAAAATAGAAGTTGTTCCTCACATTTTATTAAAGTTACACCTTATGTTCATAATGAGAGGAAATGATGACATCTTATTAATTTATCACACGACCTTTGTGAAATTTAAAATTGCCTCACCTCAAGATTTTTAATGGATTATGTTGAAATGTAAAAATTAAAATTTATGAAATGACCATTGCACATACGTTTAAATGGATTATGTAGTTGGAGATTGACTGTGGAGTTATATTGGAATCAATTTGTTCATGTTTAAAAGTTCTGGACTAGCTTGTAAATTTAGTAATACATTTGGGACTAATAGTATAAATTTTCGAAATGCTCGTCCTATAAATTTGCCACACGGGGCATTTCGAAGGTGACACATAAAATCTCAAGTTTCTGTAAACATCTACATTTCTGCCAGTTACGGCCAACTACTCCGGCCACGACGCCTACATCATTAGAAAAAGATAAAAAGCATCACCATCTTGAAATTTCTTGAAGGAAAAATGGAGATAGGAACAGTTGGATCATATTCAACAGTGATGGAAAGTTTCCTCCGCCAGTGTGGTGGTTACGCCGTCATTGACGGTGGCCTAGCGACGGAGCTCGAGAGGCATGGTGCTAATCTCAATGACCCTCTATGGAGCGCCAAGTGCCTCATTAGCTCCCCCAACCTAATTAGAAGGGTACCCTCTTTAGCACTTTTATAATTTTATTATTTATACCTTCACACTATAAATTTTTATTTTGTTAATACTTTTATTTGGTGTATATGTATGATTTTCTGGTAATTTTGTTTCTTGTAACAAGTCCGTAATTAAATCTTCATGTTTCATTTTCCATAGTTGATGCCGGTATTAGCTAGCTGCTCTTAATTTTGGCTGCATCTATTGGTAAGGGATAAATTCACCTCGAATAAAGATGAAAATACAGGGAAACATATAAAGTCTTGGATTACTAGTTGAAATTTTAAGATGGAATTCCAAATGTTAATATGATATCAGTGGCATTAGGCTTCCAAGAGCAATTCAATTCAATTAAACCTAGAAAAATGAGCTCGTGTATTTCCAGATTGGTTTGATCAAACGAGCCACCATCTTGTGGAGCATATTAAGGGAATATCGAATAAAGATGAAAATATAGACCAATATATAAGGGATTGGAGTACATTTCTTAATAAGATTGACATTTTTAATATGAAAACTCATGTGTTAATATCTATATCTTTTAAGTTTAATTGAAGCCAAACGGAGTGGAGAAAACTCGAACCCCAAAATTAAAAAATATGAACTTTCTTTGATTCCATTATCGACTGGAGTTGAAAGGAAGATCTTATTGATCAAGAGGAAGAAGGGGCAAAAAAAAAAAAAATAAAAAAAAAAAAAAGAAAAAAGATTGAAGGATTTATGAGACCTCTTTCTTTGCATTAAATTTAAGTTGGCATGATATTTATCTCAGCGCAATTTTTTTTATCGGTGTCATTATCATACATTATATAACTTACTGCACGTGGATTGATCTGTGTATAATTAATTAACATTAACAAAGTGCAATCTTGTGTGTTTTGTAAGTTTCAATTTCAAGTCAAATTTGATGTACTTAATTCAGGGGTTAATATTGTTACTTGATTAGCACTGTAACAAATTCATTTAGGATAGAAATGAAGTGTTTTAATGCTGAGACGGCAGAACTTTTGAGCTTAATTCAAAATATAACCTATCAAGCATTGGAAGTTGATCAACATCCTTCCTTTATACAGGTTCACCTCGACTACCTTGAAGCGGGTGCGAATATCATTTTATCTTCATCTTATCAGGTATTTGAAGTTTTCCTTGTGTGTCTTCATAATCAAAGTGTAAGCTATAGTAGGCAGAATTACCACTCATCGGCTGTTCAAATATCTTTTTGGTGGCATGAGGCAGGCTACGCTTCAGGGGTTTGAATCCAAGGGATTTTCCAGAGAAGAAGGAGAAAATTTACTCAGAACAAGTGTTGAAATAGCACGTGAAGCACGAGATATATATTATGACAGAGCTGCCAAAGGTTCCTGGAATATTATAGGAGACAAAGATGGAATAATCCCGAGACAACGTCCAGTTCTGGTTGCTGCATCCGTGGGGAGCTATGGAGCTTATTTGGCTGATGGTTCTGAATATAGGTTTGTTAAATGAATAATTCTTTGCCTAAGGCAATCTAATGGTTCTTGAATCACAAATGACTAGTTGCAGTCTTTTAGAAGCTTTAACTATTATTATAATTTTACTTTTACAGTGGTGTTTATGGAAAAAATGTCAGTTTGGAGACTCTTAAAGATTTTCACCGGAGAAGGGTCCAAGTATTAGCTGAATCTGGTGCTGATTTGATTGCATTTGAGACTATTCCGAATAAACTGGAAGCTAAGGTATTTTTGTTGCTGATGTTAACCAGATTTTTCATAGGCACAAGGCACTTAATCTTTCATTATTAGGATCATTGACAAAATTTGAGGTGCTTTGAAATGTATCTCAATCATTTTGTTAATCACATTGGTTTTTTTCATACTCCTTTTAAGTATTATTGTTTTCTTGTTTTATGAGTTCGAGATTTCTGCCTATTCTGATCCCATACTAAACCGCCCCAACTACAAGCTTGCGTTTTTAGAGAGGGACGGACTATGAATGTTGTTTTGCGGCCTCACAAGGCTTAATATTGCTTAGGCCTAAATTCTGTTCATAAATGCTTGCACATATGCATTGTGTCACTAATGCAAATCGTGGGTTCTAAGAATAGTGGAATTAGGTGGATTTTCATATACTAAGAATGTTGAAATCAGTGGTTGTAAACTATTGATTTGTGACCTTTTTTAGTACTCAAATGTGATGTAGGCATATGCTGAGCTTCTTGAGGAAGAGGCCATTAACATTCCAGCTTGGTTTTCATTTAATTCCAAGGATGGGACCAATGTCGTCAGTGGGGATCCCATTGCAGATTGTGCCTTAATAGCTCATTCGTGTGATCAAGTCATCGGAGTTGGAATCAATTGTACCCCACCACGATACATTCAAGGACTTATCCAGTCAATTGGAAGGGTACGTATTCTGAGTACTTCAGATNGTGTGATCAAGTCATCGGAGTTGGAATCAATTGTACCCCACCACGATACATTCAAGGACTTATCCAGTCAATTGGAAGGGTACATATTCTGAGTACTTCAGATCATTAAGTTTGACAAAACTACCATTTCTATAACTTGTGCTTTCATGGTACACTTTCTGCAGGTAACTACTAAGCCAATTCTCATATATCCAAACAGTGGTGAGACTTACGATGCTAATAGAAAGGAGTGGCTGGTGAGTCGACTAAGATTGAATCTTTAGTTGTTTCTATGATAACTTCTTATACTTTTTCTTTCTTATCAGAGATGTCAGGATCCTCAATTTTATTTTTGGTGCATTTCAGGGCCATAAACATAATGTCCTGTTTGATTATATAGATAATTATATGAATATGAACATTCACTTTTGCCTAAAAATTTGTTGCAACGAAGAAATGAATTTTACACTATCTTCACAACCAATGATGATTTCGCTCTTGTAGCCATCGAATGGAGTTTCAGATGTAGATTTTGTGTCGTACGTGGGCAAATGGTGTGAAGCTGGGGCTTCTCTTGTTGGAGGTTGCTGCAGGACCACCCCGAATACCATCAGAGCTATTTCTAAGGCTCTCTCGTCCCGGACCAATGGGGGTGTCCCATAGACCCGAAAGATTTCTGAGAGGAAAAAAGATGTGGGAAATACTTTGCCATGCTTTTGTAAGAAATAAATTAAAGTTTGTTCAGTTTACTAGTTTTTCCAATAAATTCTAGAGATAATTACATATACTTTTATGTGTTTCAAAAATGGAAAATACTGGAAATTTAAAACAAACCCCAGCATATTACTGTTCAACTTCAAAAATTGAAGAATAATCATAAATGAAGAATCCGGGGGCGGGGAGCAGAAAAATGAACGTTCATATTCCATGGTCAAACGTGGTTAACATGCAGTTTTGCCTTCATCTCCCATTGCATAGCATCGCATCTTATGTTTTACATCTTCCTTGACAGGCATGGCATACTGTGTTTCATCCAATAGTTTTTTGCAACACACGTTGTGTCAAAAAATGTGGTAAAAAGAGATGTACAAATGGCAAAATCCCTTCGGTCAACCATGTTTGATGTACATCTTTCTTGACTACTTTTTAGATAGGATGTTAAATGACTTTTTGTCATTTGATGGTTAAAAAAAAAAAAAAAAAA
>CAIGRO010283252.1:0-12923 GCA_903798355.1 Fraxinus baroniana | reverse complement strand
TTGGTGATGATTAAAATTAGGACGTGTTCTGTAGAAATTAAAATTGAAAAATTAATCGTTATTGTTAACTTTTATTAGACGAGAGAGACTCAATAACGGCTATATTTTCAATTTTAATTGTGTTTTAATCCGTACCGAACGGGCCCTTATTATCATTATCAAGCTGTTTGACCAACGAGGCAGTGCGGGCACATATAACAACATATGACTTCTTCGCAATATGAAATTCTATGGATAACTCACGACACGCTTGATAAGTAGATAATACATGTGATTAGAGGAGATTTATGTTAATGTACTCATTATCTTTACGTTGTATTGCACATCTCAATTACCAAACTAACTCTAGGTCGTTGTGCAAAATACAAACATATCTTATTTAAGCTGCCATATAAGACCAGAGAGAGTAGCATTTATTAGTCTTTAGTCAATTTTAGTATATCATACGAGATTACATTATTAATGCATAAAGGTAAGAGTTAAGTGGTGGTTGGTATTACCATAAAGGATGAAGCAATTTTGTCAAAGGGATTTAACAGAATACTTTGACAGTAAATGATTTGATGGAAAATTTGACTGTATTTTAAACTATTCAATGATAAAATGACACGTGATGTTATGCCAGAATTTATGTCAACTTTGATGTTCATGTGGTATAATTGTACCGTAGTAACTTTATATATTAGGTCTTAATCAATGAAGCTTGACCACAACAGTCAACAAAGACCATAACACAGCTCCAAAAGTCCAAAAAGCTGGGATAACAAAATATTTGGGACAGCCTTGCCAAGGTTTTCATCTACTTTTAAATTTATATACTAATATATTTATATCATAATTTATATGTGAATAGGCAATATTTTCAAATCGTATTAGAGTATTTAAGAAAACTCTATTAGCAAATGCGCGCTATGGACTGCTGTTGTCCCATTGTCATTATATTTAATGACTATTCTTTGAAAGTTGATGAAGTGATAAATATTGGCAAGTTTCCTTCATTGAGTTCCCCGAAATTTGTCATCTATTGGCAATTATATAATAAAAATAGAGTAACGTTATTCATCTCCATGGATTTGAGTACCAGTTTAGATGGCAATTACATGACATTAAACGATAAATTCATTTAAATTTAAAGTCATACGTAGGATTGTAAATGAATCGAAGCTGTCCATATTCTTCAATTTTATTTCATTGTTTTGAATTCTGCTATGAATGTTCAATCATAAGACTATAGCATCAGCAACAACAATATTGTGACAGATTCAATGACATATTCAATAATAGGGGAGACACGTGTCAATAGATGATTGAAAAGTTTAAAAAAACACCCAGACGGTTCAATTTTACACCATTTTTTTTTTCGACCATCTTTTCTCTCCCTTAATTGCAAGACAAAGTTATTGGAGTTAAAGTTCTGAAAATTGATTGAGGTTGAAAGAAGTTATATATTTGAATTATATTCACACTACTCCATTCAATCCACTTTAGTGAACAACACTTGGTCGTCAAAGTCGTACATTCAACGTCGAAGAATTGGTTCATGAAAGATATCAATAATCACCAACCAAAGATTAGTCCACAAAAAGTGTTTCATCAATCACATGTTGGTTACTATTTTTGAAGCATCACTAACCACATATTGGTCTCTGAAAGAAGAGATATAGCGACCAATTTTGAGTTGGTGCATAATCACCCACCACATCTTGGTTGGTGTAGGTTGTTAATAGTTATTATTGATGATTATTACTGACCAAAGTATAGTTGCAAAAATTGCAAATCAACCGTTTTTTATTATTATTATTATCAGTCAAATCAAGCTTTTTACCAACCAACGATTGATTACTGATATTGAATTAGCGACCAGCTAACAACCACGTTTTTGGTCAACATTTATCAACCATTATTATTGGTCGCTNATTGCAAATCAACCGTTTTTTATTATTATTATTATCAGTCAAATCAAGCTTTTTACCAACCAACGATTGATTACTGATATTGAATTAGCGACCAGCTAACAACCACGTTTTTGGTCAACATTTATCAACCATTATTATTGGTCGCTGGAGACAGTTTTTTCCTCTTTGTAGCGGATCCTCATTCTTGATCCTTACACATAGAGAATCCACCGATATAGACTCCTTGTAAACTATAGATCTTTTGACTCAATATTTAACTTAAAAATATGTTATATTTAACTTAAAAATATGTTAATCAATTTCTAAGATGGCAACACTATAGTTTTGACAAAAAAATATTTCAGATTTCAAGAGGTTCTTACAAACCTCACCAACTAGTTATAGAAAATAATCCAAACGGCTTAGGGGAACAATTTGAATCAAATATAAAGTTCAGAGTCTAATTGTCTAAAATATAAAGTTCAGGGACTGATTTGCTACATACAGAAAGTTTAAGAATCAATCAGAAAAGTTCCGAAAAATCAGGGAAAAGTTTAGGGAATGACGTGAAAACAAAGAAAATGTAGAGGCCGAGATGGGAAATATTTACAAATTAGGGGGGCTTTAACAAATTTAGACAAATGCTTATTTGAATACTGGAATGAAATTTCAATTCAACCAGGGATTATCAACTATTTCAAAAGCCTCCACATCAAAGTGGAACCCAACTTCCCGGATGCAATGGAGGATCTTGTCACCAGCATTTTAAGGGTTCCAAAATCAATGGCCGAGGTAGATACATCTTCCTTAGTGAACTAAGACAGTTAGAAGGACAAAATAAGACGAATTTAGAGTAATAAGGACTACATGGGTGTAGAGAATTGTACATTAAGCATGGAGATAGATGAAATTACTATCATTATCAAGTTGTTTAACCAACGAGGCAGTACGAGCACACAACATCATATGAGTTCTTCACAATATGAAATTTACCCTGAGATTTGCTCATGACAATTTTGGGATGTTGCTGGTATGAATAATAACCCTATACGATCATCTTTGAGAAGCGCCAACTTAATACTGATTCTATGGATAACTCACAACACGCTCGATGAGTAGATAATACATATGATTATAGGAGATTTTTGTTTATGTACTCATTATCTTTACGTTGTATTGCACGTCTCAATTGCTAAACTAACTCTAGGGTCTAATTGACTATGAACTCCATTACCAAACTAACTCAAGGTCGTTGTGCAAAATACATACATCTCTTATTAGTCTTTAGTCAATTTTATTATATCATAGGAGATTACATTATTAATGCATAAAGCTAAGGTTTAAGTGATGGTTGGTATTACCATCCGGACCATGCAATATCTATCTAACCTTTTACCTGAAGTTTCACTTAATTGACACATGGCAGTCCCCTATTGGGGGGTGCCGTGGGCCCAGACGCCCCCCCAATAAGGGGCGGCCATGTGTCAATTAGGTGAAACTTTATGTAAAATTTTATGTACAAGAAGTTTAATCCTTACCGCAAAGGATAAAGCTATTTTGTCATAGGGATTTGACAGAATACTTTGACGTAAATGATTTGATGAAAAATTTAACTGTATTTTAAATTATCCAATGATAAAATGATATGTGATGTTATGTCAACATTTTTTATATCAACTTTGATATTCATGTAGCATAATTGTAACGTAGTAACTTTATTTATTCTTTGGCATTCAACAAAGTTTAGGTCTTAATGAATGAAGCTTGACCACAACAGTAAACAAAGACCATAACACAGCTCCAAAAGTCCAAAAAGCTGGGATAACAAAATATTTGGGACTGCCTGTTAAGATTTGAGATTCCATCTTAAAAAATCAATCTTATTAAGAGGAATAGTTTAAAATCTTTATTAATTGGTATGTGTCAATATCATTTATCGATGTGAGATATATATTCCTTAAGATGTCCCCGCAAGATGGTGGCTCATTTGGATAGACCAATTTTGAAATTCACGTGCTCATTTTTAGAGTCTTAACTGGATCGAATGAACGCTCGTTGGAGTATAATAGACTCTGATACCATATTAAGATTTGATGTTCCATCTTAAAAAGTCAATCTTGTTAAGAGAAGTAGCCCAAAATCTTTATTAATTGGTCTGTGTTAACACCATTTATCGATGTGGGATATATATCCCTTAAAACTGCCTTGCCAAGGTTTTCGTCTACTTTTAAATTTATATACTAATATATTTATATCATAATTTATATGTGAATAGGCAATATTTTCAAATCGTATTAGAGCAGTTGAGAAAAATCTATTAGCAAATGCGCGCCATGGACTGCTGTTGTCCCATTGTCATTATATTTATTAATGACTATTCTTTGAAAGTTGATGAAGTGATCAATATAGGCAAGTTTCCTTCATTGAGTTCCCCGAAATCTGTCGTCTATTGGCAATTATATAATAAAAATGGAGTAATCTTATTTATTTCCATGGATTCATTATCAGTTTAGATGACAATTATATGAGATTAAATGACAGATTCATTTTAAATTAAAGTCATATGTATGATTGTAAATGAATCGAATATGAATCGAATCTGTCCATATCCGATCCGATAAAATCCGATAATCCAACATATATTTGATTGTTAAATACATATTTGATTTGCTATGTATCGAATATCCGATCTGATAATTCGATTCGAAATTAAAGAATTTAGGAAAATAAAATTAATGTTGAAATTAACTTTCTTTCTTTTTTCCCTCCCAATTTTTCAATTTTTAAACGGGTTTAATAATTATAAATGTCTCAACTTTTTTAAGTTTTAGCCAATTGGAAAACTTCTTCTACTTTTAAAATAATTATATTTTATAGGTAAACTATTTCTTGTTAATTTTCTAGTACATTTATGGACATCACTTGGAAATTTTTCTGAATAAGTACTCCAATTTACGAAGTTGAATACGATATAACATAGACCAAGATCGTTGGAAGAACGAAGTTGAATATGATACATAGACCAAGATTTTTTCCAAGACGTTGGAAGAATAACATGCATTTCCAAAAGACTCTCAATTTTTTAAAAGTATATTCTAAATTTTGAAACTAAAAATTCTTAAATATTCCAACAAACTTTTTATAAATGTTATTAAGAATGACATGCATTTCTCAAGTAGTTGGATTGACAAATTTCCATATTTGATTCACTTAGTTAATGAATTATCGGAACCGAATTTTGATTGGGTTATCAGATTGAAACTCTAAATCCATCTCCCATTAATTTCATTGCATTCGGATCAAAACTCAATCAATTGATAGCCCTAATCACATGACTCATTTAATTGAATATATAAGAAACCTTCTTCTATTTTTAAAATCATTATATTTTTAAGGTAAACTATTTTTTGTTCATTTTCTAGTATATTTATTGACCTAGATTTTTTCCAAGTCCTTGGAAGAATGAAGTTGAATATGATATGCCATAGACCATTATTTTTTCCAAGTCGTTGGAAGAATAAAGACATTTCCAAAAGATTCTCAATTTTTTAAAAGTATATTCTACAATTTTAAAAAATAAATTTTTTTTTTTAAATATTCCAACAATGTTATTAAGAGTAACAGTCATTTCCCAACTCGTTGGATTGACATATATCCATATTTGATCCATTTAGTTAATGAATTATCGAAATCGAATTTTGATCGAGTTATCGGAACTATTATTAATCTATTTTTTTTTTTTTAAATCCTTGTATTATTAATATACTATTATAACTATTCCATGAGAATTTCTCAATGCGAACTTTCACTTTTGTAGGTTGTTGGTCAAAAAAATAATTTCAACGAGATTTAGCATGCAAAACATTTCAACTTTACAAAAAAGTCCTTCCCTAACTAAGTGAAAAGGACAAATTAGTTAAGACTGCCTTGCCGAGGTTTTCATCTACTTTTAAATTTATATACTAATATATTTATATCATAATTTATATGTGAATAGGCAATATTTTCAAATCGTATTAGAGTAGTTAAGAAAAATCTATTAGCAAATGCGCGCCATAGACTGCTGTTGTCCCATTGTCATTATATTTAATGACTATTCTTTGAAAGTTGATGAAGTGATCAATATTGGCAAGTTTCCTTCATTGAGTTCCCCGAAATCTGTCGTCTATTGGCAATTATATAATAAAAATAGAGTAATGTTATTCATTTCCATGGATTCATTATCAGTTTAGATGACAATTACATGACATTAAATGACAGATTCATTTAAAATTAAAGTCATATGTATGGTTGTAAATGAATTGAATATGGATCGAATCTGTCCATATCTGATCCGATAAAAATAATTATTCGATCCGATCCAATAATCCAATATATATTTGATTGTTGAATACATATTTGATTTACTATGTTATCGAATATTCGATCTGATAATTCGATTCGAAATTAAAGAATTTAGGAAAATAAAATTAATGTTGAAATTAACTTTCTTTTGGACATCACTTGGAAATTTTTCTGAATAAGTACTCCAATTTACGAAGTTGAATACGATATAACATAGACCAAGATCGTTGGAAGAACGAAGTTGAATATGATACATAGACCAAGATTTTTTCCAAGACGTTGGAAGAATAACATGCATTTCCAAAAGACTCTCAATTTTTTAAAAGTATATTCTAAAATTTAAAAAGTAAAAATTCTTATATATTCCAACAAATTTTTTTATCAATGTTATTAAGAATAACACACATTTCTCAAGTAGTTGGATTGACATATATCCGTATTTGATCCACTTAGTTAATGAATTATCGGAATCGAATTTTGATCGAGTTATCAGATCGAGACTCTAAATCTATCTCACATTAATTTCATTGCATTCGGATCAAAACTCAATTCGTTGACAGCCCTAATCACATGACTCATTTAATTGAATATATAAGAAAACTTCTTCTATTTTTAAAATCATTATATTTTATAGGTAAACTATTTTTTGTTCATTTTTTAGTATATTTATGGACATCACTTGGAAAATTTTGAATAAGTACTCTAATTTACGAAGTTGAATACAATATAATGACCTAGATTTTTTCCAAGTCCTTGGAAGAAGAAGTTGAATATGATATACCATAGACCATTATTTTTTCCAAGTCGTTGGAAGAATAAATGCATTTCCAAAAGATTCTCAATTTTTTAAAAGTATATTCTACAATTTTAAAAAATATATATATATTTTTAAATATTCCAACAAACTCTTTATCAATGTTATTAAGAGTAACAGTCATTTCCCAACTCGTTGGATTGACATATATTCATATTTGATCCATTTAGTTAATGAATTATCGAAATCGAATTTTGATCGAGTTATCGGAACTATTATTAATCTATTTTTTTTAAATCCTTGTATTATTAATATACTATTACAACTATTCCATGAGAATTTCCCAATGCGAACTTTCACTTTTGTAGGTTGTTGGTCAAAAAAATAATTTCAACGTCAATAAATATTATGGTCATTGTTTCCATTATGAGATTCAGCATGCAAAACATTTCAACTTTATTAGAACATTTCAACTTTATTACAAAAAAGTCCTTCGCTAACTAAGTGAAAAGGACAAATTGGTTACTTTTTCTCCATGAAACAAACGTTGAGATGTATTTTATGATATAAAGCTCAAAGTATTAGAATTAGGGTGTGAACCAAATTTTATAAGGAAGACTATTTGAAAATTCTAATTAGAATTCAATTTGGGAGTTGATGATTTTATGTTAAGACTTGAAGAGTCCAATGTATAATAGAAGAAATCATGAAAGGAGAAAAAGTATCACACCGATGCTCACTACGCATAAATCATCCCGCTCGAGCACTTAGAATAGGAGTTCCAACACTCGCTATCCATGAGGAGGCCACTCGACGTCCGCCAGAGTGGCGGTCTAATCATGGGGATTAAGTTCGCGATTCTGACAATTTTTTTAATCTTAATTTATCCCAAACACTCGATTATTGTATAGATTTGTTATAATTAAACTCCATCACATCTTAGGTTCTTCTAAGTTATTCTTTGCACTATATACACATGAAGAGTAAACTTCTATAAAAACTAATCCTTACATTTTACACGATAATTTGTAATCCTCCATTATTGATATTAATATAGTTATCTTCTTACCACGTAAGTTTTTTGTTCTTATTTGATTTTCATAATACCATATTTTATATTCCTTTTTTATTTATTTTTTAACGTAGGAACTCGCAGTTGCTACCTGTGATTGCGTACTGAGTAAACCTCGCTCCATATATAGTAGCCTACAAACCACACAGGGGAGATAAACCGCACTAGGCAAGCTTGGTGCAACAGGCTTGACTGATGAAATGTTGGCAGGGGATTCGAACTCGTGACCTTCGGTCTTCGCGTTCACCTGCTCCACCAACTTGGCCACCCCCGAAAGGGTACCATATTTTACATTCCGTTATTTACTAATAAAGTGGAATAAGTTCATTACATAATTCTTAGCACGAAGTTTACTTTGTTCGGAACACCACTGTACAAACTGTTAACTGTGTGACTATATATTTCCAGTGGCAGCTTGAAAACCGCAATTCCAACTACAGAGCTGTTTGCATCCTTTACTTCTCCTTCACTATGAAAATTTTAATCACCCCACAGTTTTTCTCCATCTTGATAACCTCAATTATGTGCATGACTTTTTTAGCTCCAGTTTGCAGCCAAAGCCTATGCCTGGAGGATCAGAAAATTTTACTACTCAAGTTGAAGGATGAATTCTTGTTCAATTCTTCGGCATCAAGAAAATTGGTCCGGTGGAATGAAAATGAGGACTGTTGCAGTTGGAATGGGGTGGAATGTGATACCGCTGGTCATGTAATCAGCTTGGAGCTGGAAAATGAATCCATTATTGCCGGATTTGAGAATTCTACTAGTCTTTTTACTCTTCAGCATCTAGAGAAGCTGAATCTGGCATTCAACCACTTCAGAAATATTCAGATACCAAGAAGGCTTTACAATCTTACACATCTGACACACTTAAATTTGTCAGAAGCCGGTTTTGTTGGACAGATACCGAGTGAGCTTTCAACAATGAAGAGATTGGTTAGTCTTGATCTCTCCAATCTTCGTAATCGCAATCTGAGACTTCGGAATCCAGATTTGAGAGGTTTGGTTCAGAACTTAACCGAGCTTCAAGAACTTTATATTGATGGCGTGGAAATTTCATCTCAGGGAATTGATTGGTGCCAGGTTTTATCTTTTTTCTTACCGAATTTGAGACAGGTGAGCCTGCGCAGATGTGATCTTTCAGGGCCTATAGATTCTTCCTTTTCACGGATCCAATCACTTTCAGTTCTTCGCCTGGATGATAACAATCTGTCAACAACAGTTCCGGACTTCTTTGCGAATTTCTCAAATTTGACAACCTTGAGTCTAAGAAACTGCTCTCTAGAAGGACTTTTTCCAAACAAGATCTTCCAGGTTCCCACTCTGCTGAATCTGGATTTATCTTACAATATCTTACTCGAAGGAACTCTACCGCAATTTCCAAGGGCCATATCTCTTAGGAATATGGTACTTTGCTATACGAACTTTTCAGGTTTATTACCAGATTCTATCAGAAACCTTGTCATGCTATCCAGGATAGATCTGTCCAATTGCAAGTTCAGTGGAAAAATTCCCTCCACAATAACAAACCTTACAGAGGTTGTTTATTTGGACTTCTCAAATAACGACTTCATTGGTTTGATCCCTCCGTTTGACAAGTCAAAGAAACTTACCCACATAAACCTCTCTCATAATCGATTAACAGGTCCACTTTCATATGCTCATTTCCAAGGCATGTCAAATCTTTACTATATAAATCTTGGGAATAATTTGCTCACTGGGAACCTTCCATCTGCTCTTTTTGTGCTCCCATCTTTAAGGAGTCTTCTTCTTTTTAACAATCAATTAGATGGTCAAATTGAAGAGCTTCCTAATCCTGCAGCTTCTCAACTCTGTTATCTGGATTTGAGTAGTAATAATCTAGAAGGGCCAATTCCCAAGTTTTTCTTTAAACTTGAGCGCTTGACTTCTCTCTTACTTTCTTTTAACTTCTTCAGTGGCACTTTCGAGCTAGAAATGATCAAAGAGAGTCGTCATCTACGATCGCTTGAGGTTTCCCATAACAATTTGTCAATTGATCTGAGTAATAGTAATTCAACCCTGTCTTTCTTTCCTAACATAGAAACACTGAAATTAGCTTCGTGCAAGTTGCAAGAGTTTCCAAAGCGACTGCGTCAACTAAACTTGAGCTTCTTGGATCTTTCAGCCAACCAACTGAAGGGGGAAATACCTACTTGGATTTGGGAAATTAATAATGGGTTACTAAGTGCTTTGAATCTTTCTTTCAATCAACTCACCGATTTCCAGAAGCCATACGAAATTTCTAGTATCAATATGGTAGTACTTGACTTGAGTTCCAACGAGCTCCGTGGTGAGTTACCAATTCCACCAATTCTCTCTTACTATGTGGACTATTCAAACAACAATTTCAACAGCTCCATACCGCCTGATATTGGTGTTTATACATCATTTGCTTTTTTCTTCTCTGTTTCCAATAATAGCCTCAGTGGAGCAATCCCAACGTCCATGTGCAACGCTCATTACCTTGAACTTCTCGATTTGTCCAACAATGCTTTGAATGGCCCTATACCATCCTGTCTAACAGAGAACAATGGCAGTCAGCTTAAGGTTCTGAATCTACGGAGGAACAGGCTCAATGGCACTATCCCTGACACATTTTCTATGAATTGTAGTCTAAAAACTTTAGACCTCAGTCAGAATTTCTTGGCAGGGAAACTTCCAGAATCGCTAGTTAATTGCCCATTATTAGAAGTTCTGAACATTGAAAACAATAGGATTCAAGATACCTTTCCCTGCATGTTGATGAACACCAACTTGCTTGTCTTGGTTCTACGATCCAACAGGTTCTATGGAGACCTTCATTGTCCTGGAGCTATAAAAGAGTGGCCAAACCTTCAAATCATGGACATTTCTGTCAACCACTTTACTGGTGATTTGTCCCCATCGTTCTTCTCAAATTGGAAAGGAATGATGAATTCCAATGAACATTCGGGACGCGATGAAATTCACTTTGATTCGACAGTCAATGGAATTTATTACCAAGATACCATAAAAGTGACCATTAAAGGGCTAGAGAGGGAACTCGAGAAAATTTTGAAAATCTTCACATCCATTGATTTCTCGAGGAACAATTTCAAAGGGAAGATACCTGATTCAATAGGAGATCTCAAATCACTCTATCTTCTTAACTTATCTTCTAACGCGTTTACAGAAACAATACCATCATCGATTGGGAACTTAACAGAGCTTGAATCATTAGACCTATCAATGAACCACCTGGAAGGGAAGATTCCAGAGGAGCTTGCGATTCTCACATTCCTTCAAGTTTTAAACCTGTCTTTTAATAATTTGTCCGGCAATATCCCTCAAGGCAATCAGCTTCAGACACTTCCAGCAGATTCTTATGAAGGAAATGTAGGACTATGCGGATTTCCTCTAAACATAAGTTGTGATTCCAATAAGGTGGATCATGTCCAAACCTCGAAATTTGAAATTCATTGGGTTTACATAATTGCTGCATTGGGATTTGCTGCTACCTTAGGAATCTCTCTCTTGCTAATGTCTTGACCAAAATGTGGGGTCAATTTTTTTTTTTTTTGTAAGTTGTTAAAGTTTTTTTAGGTAACAAAGAGTGAACTTAATTACATGATTAATAACTCATTACTCTGAAAATCAAAATAACTAATTCCAATCAGGTCCTAAGAATTGTGGTTAAATTATAAGAGCTATAATTTGATTAGGATTATAGAATTAAATATCTAAAAATTAATATGGACAGATTACATGATATCTTAACTATCAAAATTATTACAATGAATCCATATTTTCTAGATATAGTTAAATCTTTTAAAAAAATGTTGATTTTGTAATAAAGGAAAATTACAAAAATAGAAAAGTAAATAATATTTATTCGATCTGAGCTCTTGGAATTAGAATAAGTTCTTCTCATCTAATATCTTTAAAATCATACTTTCTCAACATGAATTAGGAAGAAACACCAATTGAAGTTATTCATTTTTATTGAGGGTGAATGACTTTGAAAAGTTTTATATGAGATCGTTGGAAAATAATTGAATTGAATGAGAACTACTCTTTTTCATCAAGACAATTTAGCCCTTATTTGGTTTTGTTTAAAATTTTATTAAAAATTTAAGTCAAAATCAACAAATAAAATTAATCATACATTTCGTGAGATTTATAACTTTTATTAATTTCTGAATCGCGCATTTCATTAATTTTTATGATACTTTATTAAAAATTTGATATTTGCTACATCAAACGGGGACTTAATGTTCCTCAAATTCTACATTACAAAAAGTATCATAAATGAATCCAAACACAGTTGACGTGCCAAAGCAACGCAAAGAAAAGAAAATAAGGCAACAACCCTTCGAATACAACTTGTTTTTCTTGCAAACACTAGCTAAGCCCCTATTTGATAGGGATTAAAATTCAAATTTTAATTTAAGTCAAAGTCAATAATGAATTTTAACCGAAAATCAACATTGAAAATGAATATGATCATGATTTTGCTTGTTTTTCTTCCTCAAAATAATCCATTTTCACTCACCAAACCGATGTTTATATGTAAAATTATGATATGGGGTTCAAGTTGATGCAATGCCTCAATTAAGGTTAACAAATTCTTGCTTTTAAGCTCAAGTTCCTTCGGAATCCCTAGTTCATCCTATTTCCGACATGGACAATTGACAATTGAATTCGATTTTAACCATTGTTTTCATATTCGTTACAGTGTAAAAAGAAGGCCCAACTCCAAGATGTTCAAAAATAGTGACGTTGAGTTTTTCAACCCTTTGAATTAGAATTAGCCAGTTCTAATTCTCGATGGAGACAAGGAAGGGATATAACTTAGTGGTGTTGGGAATCTACTTATGCA
>CAIGRO010283249.1:0-13470 GCA_903798355.1 Fraxinus baroniana | reverse complement strand
ACCTTATAAATGAACTTTTCCCAAATAAATTCTACAAGTCTTTCAAATGAAATTATGCAAAAGCCTACGAAAGGGTTTAATTAATTTCTTTCAAATCTATAAAAGTCCACAAATTCCCCCAAAAAACTCGTTAAAAAATCTTCAAAAGTCGTAATTTAGTGCATGTTTGACTCATATTAATTTATTCTATGGTGTGCTATAGGATAATTTTCAATCCCATTCATACTTTGAAGATGAAGATGGATGCTTTGACCTTTTCGTGAGCATTTAAAGATAAAATTCTTAGCTTGGCAGTTGGTATTTGGAATGTAGCGATTGCAAGAAGATATTTGTAGAATTGTGCTTAGTTTAATGGTTAAAAATAAGAGGAAATTGGACAACTTTATAAGTTAGTCTCGTTTGGCACATTATTTCTCATTAAATTGTAATTTATTTTTGTCTCTTTTCTTATCAATCACACATTTTTCTATAAAATAAAATTACTCGTAAACCCAAAAAAAATTCCTCTTTTTAACTGTATATTTAAAAAAAAAAAATTATTTAAAACGTGAAATAATGAGGTATATGATAATATCGCTGTCCATATACTGTGTTTCGCCTGTATCTCAGGTCAATGTCGTAACTTTACAAGACCACCACGTTGCACTGCATTCTACATATTTTTCTTCTAAACGTCAACATCTGAAAATCGGCTCCAAAATTGAAGTTCTGATTCCCAACATATTTAAGTTTGTAACTTTGAGTTTTCATATTAATGAAATTTACGTTAAAATTTCACGTACCTTTTTTAGTTGTATTGAAGAAATATGCTAAACTATTTGTTCAATCACACAAAAGTCGTGTGATTTTATCTTCTACATTGACACTTTTCGACCATTTGAAAATTCATATTCATATATTTTTGGATAAGTTGGGAGATTCAAAACCTTACTTCTGAAGATTGAGGACTAATAAATGCATCATGTGAAAAGTTGGATGTACAACGAGAGCCTGTAATAAAGAATTAAATAAATTTGGGTGAAATTACGCTTCTCAATTTTCAAGATAAACAGTTTGACTGATTGGTCATACTTTTTATAAAATTGGTAAAACAAACAGGGATACTATTTGTTGTCACATAAATTGTTAATGTGAACGTTAAATAGTATGCAATTTTCTCATTATTTAAAGATAAAGGAAAAAAATCATAAACGAGGACTCAGTACACAAATGTTAGAGCCTGTTTGGTAACAATTAAAATTGAAAATATGACCGTTATTAGATCTCACCCGTCTAATAAAAGTCAACAATAATGACTAGTTTTTCAATTTTAATTCGATTTTAATCTCTACCAAACATACTCTTAATATAACTTTCACGTACGTGTTTTAACGTACTCATTGACAGTTTTCGTGACTTTCATGAGGACCTAAATTCACGAATTCAAAATAGTTTAGATCAATTTCAACGATTTGAAGCCAATACCAATCTAATTGAAAGGTTAATGACTAACAAGAAAATGTGTTTTAATTTCTATTTGGTCAACTAAAGATTTTGATTAAAATCTTAAGTCAACCACTCACCATTATCAACCATACATTCCATCAACTTTTATAAAAAAAATATTTAAAATCTAATTTTTTTTATTATGTAAATCAAACAGGGACTTAGAAAGATTGCCAAAAACATTGGGGTTAATTTGTAAATATTAAAACTTCATGTCCTTGCATTGCAAAAAATAAATGCAGGCCAATCTAAAAGCTATTAAACAAAAATGTCCATTTCAATATTAAACCCCACCTCTTTAGTAGTAATTTATTACCTATATCCCATTCCTTTGTACACTGCCATCTACTCCTCGCCATTCTCCATTTTCTAACGCCACCTCGGCCGCCGTCGAAACAAGATGAGCTACGGCACCATCCCCACCTCCTCCTCGTCGACCGGCAATCCGGTTAACCTCGAGTACATCTCACGCGCCAAGGAACGCATTAAGGCTGGCCTTGGCACGCGCCGCTCCTGGCGTGAGATGTTCAATTTCCGCTGCTTCAACCTCCCGTCCACCTCCAGCGCTTTCTCTCGGATCAAAACGAACTTAGCATTCTTCCAAATGAACTACGCAATCATTATTCTGTTGATTGTGTTCCTGAGTCTCCTCTGGCACCCGATTTCGCTTATTGTTTTCATTGTAATGATGGCGATATGGCTCTTCCTCTACTTCCTCCGTGATGTGCCACTGGTGATCTTCGGCTGGCTAATTACCGACTGTGTGATACTTATTGTGTTATCGGTAGTTACGATCGTTGTTCTGCTGCTGACGCGCGCCACCACTAATATTCTGGTGTCGCTGTTGGTCGGAGTGGTAGTGGTTCTGATTCACGCCGTCGTGAGAAAGACGGATGATTTGTATGTCGATGAGGAGGCTGCCGGCGGTTTGTTGACGTCTCCGCCCGGTGGTCCTTCTTCGTGAAATTGTACTTTTTTTGGGGGGCGGGGTGGGGGGGGGGTGTTGAATTGTTTTGTACTTTCAATATTTGTGTAAAATGATTGTTCGTCGTGGTTGACATGGGTATTTCTGTAATTTAATTTGATGTATGAAATTAGGACATGTTTGAGCAACATCATTTTGGAAAAATGTATTATGAAATGCAAGATTGATGGAGAATGTGTGATTAAAAAAAAAAGGTTATTGATGTGATGTAAAATATTATTTTATTGAAAAATGTGTGGTTGAAAATGAATAAAAAAATGAAAATGAAAATTTTAATGTGCATCAAACACGGGCTAATAATTCAATTTTCTTTACATTGTTACTACATGAAAATTTTCTTTTCTTTTAGAATTTGATATACATATAACATATTTTAGCAAGAAATAAATGAATTATTTTCGATAAATGTTAACTCAACAAGATAACGAGATTTTATATTTTGTCGCGTCTCTTTTATCTTGGCGATATCTAATCATGCTCAACTGGGGTACAAAAGTCTTCATGTTACTTGATGGTTCCTATCAATGTCAAAACCAATAAAATTTCACACGTACGAGACTACCAGCAGACCATTCACGTGTATACACTTATTATGGTGATAATTATGAATAAGACTCTCTTTCCACATAAAATATTTTCATTTATAGAGTGACTTAATTATGTAGATAATGTTATTAAAAGCTTTCTATTATACTATTTGTACAATCATATTTGACAATAATAATTTGGTGATATCAAAATACGAGTCATATTTTTTAAAAAATAGTTTTTGAAATGAATGAATATAATTTTGGCAAATGTGAATTGTCAAACTAGATTGTACATATAACATGATCCATATAGTTAGAGTAATGCTATGTAATCTCACTAGGATTACAACCTCAGTTTAGATGACTCTAAATGATAAGTTAAATTAAATGTCTGGACCAACGAATTTTGATCTGGTCAAAGTCAAACAATCAATATCAATCACATATTTCATGTGTATATATCTTTTCAACCACACATTTAAAAAACTTCTATCACAATCCACTAAAAATTCAATTTTAATCCACATCAAACATTCTCTTAATGTCACATTAACGTCATCTAGATTGGGATTATAACCCTAATGAAGATGAATAGCATTACTCATATGGTTAAGTTCCTTATTTCAGCGGCCAAGATTATTTCCCTAATGATGATTCTAGTACCTACCACGAAAGGTGGGGCTGTGTCTCTCGTTCTTCCTTCAACGTGAGAATTAGTAGACTAAGCAAAATCATTCTAGAGAATAATCTCCACAAGGAACGAATAAAGTCATTATAATTTACCTCGATTGCTGTGAGGTCTTTACGTAGACATCTTAGCAGAAGATCCATTAAGTTTGGAGGGACATGTCATATAATCTGTGACTAATATTAGCATAATAAGGTGAGAGATACGTTTTAATTTTTTAATGAGGGGACCCCATGGTCAGGCTTGACCATGCCCACCTCCACAATTGCTTCCGTGTTGGGGTGCGGTTGGATTCCTTGCAAATTGACTAGAATAATGTTATATATACATAAAACATGAAAATTTGGTTGACATTTACGTAAAGAAAATTTGTGCAGTGATGTGATGTGATTGATAACTTCAAAGTCAAAGTGTAATTATTGGCACATGAAAGAATATAAAGAAAGATATAAATGATAATGTAAATGTAGCATGGTTGAATTGACCACGAATGATCAAGTCTCATGGCTTGACAAGCTTCACCAGCCTGTTAGATATGACAGGCAGAAAGAGAGACGACAACACTGCTAAAATTGCTTCTATCCATCAAACCAATAACATGTATACTAGTTCTAAACTGGTCATTTGGTATCAACCCGATTTCTGGTTGAACTTCAGAATTTGAAGCTGCGAAGACTATACAAGATACAGAATCTTAATGGCATTGGACACACACACAAACGCCAGCGGAAAATTGTGCACAAAGTTCATGTGGCAAGCCACTTACGGATCATCTTTATACGATGTCCTGGCTTTGTCTCTTTCCGAGAAGTTAGGTCTAGTGCTAAGTGATAACTTAGAATTAAATCCTTCCAATGCCTCGTTTAACATTGGACCACTATGTCGTTCGTGTTGCAGCTGGTAATCTGACCAGATCCTGCCACTCCAACTCCCCAAGTCATACCGAGGTGCGGACGTTCGACTTGAATCCATTATAACATCACCCTCAAGTATCCGAAGCACCTAGAGTGAAAATGAGAACAATATTTTACTTTCAGAATATAGAAACGAACACGGTGCAACCTAAGTACCAATTTTCACTTTTTCCGGACATGCATTCCCCCGGGGATCAGGACTCATTCTCATTATAATTTCAGAAACATAATAAGAATGAATATCCTGATTACTTTCTAGTGTTAATGATTTTACAGCATTTGACATTATGTTAATTGATTTTTTCTCAATCTTGATGATTTTCGGTGCATGAATGAACTAGATTTTTCTTACCCGAGACATGCGAGGCCTTGTCTGAGGATCCCGCCGTATACACAAAGATGCAGCATGTAACATGCAGTAAACCTCATGTTCTGAATAATTGTTCCCGAGCTGTGGATCAACTAGTTCATGGATGGCATATGCATCCAATAAAGGGCGTGCCTGTAGCATATCAAAAAACCATAAATCAGAGAGATTAAGCCACAGGGCAGACCAATTGTAAACCGGAGGAAAGAATATCTGGTTAGCTTGAGAAAATTATGGCACTCGGTGGATAGAGCTGTACCCACTCAGTGAGACACTGCTGACCCTTAGGCCTATTAAGATCCACTGCTTTACGTCCAGTAACAAGTTCGACCAGCACCACACCAAAGGAGTAAGCGTCTGCTTTTTCTGTTATCTGTCCGCTTTGAGCATATTCAGGAGCCAAGTACCTAAATGAAACGTAATAGTTTAATGGAACTTGACAATTTTATTGTAGAGATCATAGTCTAGAACTGAGAAAACCAAGTAATAGAAGAATTACCCAAATGTTCCAATTACTCTTGTTTCAACTCCTGTCTCTCCATCAGGTTGCCATCTTGCCAAACCAAAATCTCCCACCTTACAGAAAACGAATCGAGTGGGATCAGAAAAGTTAAGTACAATATGAAAAGTGTGTGAAAACATGAACAAAGACAATTTTTTATTTGGGTACGAAAGAAACAGCGCATAATAGTAAATAAATATTTATATTATCTTTCTATCAAGTGGAGAAGCTTTATAGCAGGAAGACCTGTTGAGAATGGTGATCAAACCAATGTTAAGAAAGTAAGAGAATTTAATTCACAGTATCAAACTATTGGGCTATGTCAAGTAGATACACACGTGCGAACAAGATATAACTGTATAAACCCTTTGATTGCAAGATAAAATAACCATCTCTTCACAACTAATAATTATCACAAAATAAACCGTCATTGTTTTGCCTATGTCTACTAACTACAGAGAAGCATAGATAAAAAATAAACAAATATAACATACCATATCATATGATCAAGTGTGCACGTTTATATGCACAGGCAGATGCATATGAGAAAGCAGTAATTGAAATAGATCAGAAATTGTCTAAATACGTCATATTTTCCAGATAACAAACTTCTGAAAGATCAAATGAGAAACCAAGAAAGCCCACACGTGCAGAGACCTGAAAACATTACGCTACATCCACTGCATACTTAATAATATTTTCAACTGGAATAGCAAGTTAAGAGGTTTGCTGTACCATGGGTTCAAAGTCATGGGTAATGAGGATGTTATTCGGCCTCATGTCTCGATGAACAATGCAACCTACCCTGCATTCCTCGTGAAGATATCGTAGACCTCGTGCAGCTCCCAGTGCAATTTTTTGACGTGAAGACCACGCTAATGGATCTCGATGACGTCCTGGAAATACCAGAAACATCAGTAAATAATGAAAACTATTATTATACCAGGATGAATGAAACCAATCAAGCTCTAATGGTAAGAGATCTCAACACATATAAAGTACCATAGATATATTCATGATATGCTCTTCCTAATAGGTGTAGGTTTCAAGAGTGTTTATGAAGTGAGAAGAACATACCATAAAGATGAGAATCCAGAGATCCATTGCAAATGTATTCATAAACCAGTAATCTTCTTCCATCTTCAATGCAGAAACCAATCAACATAACCACATTGCGGTGCTGAGCACAGCTGAGAACTTCAACCTCCGAGCAAAATTCTTGATCTCCTTGAGAACTGGCCAATTTGTGTTGCTTGACAGCAATGGCCTGACCATCTGGAAGGACTCCTCTATGGACAGATCCAAACCCACCTTCAGCTAAAAAGTTAGCTTGTGAAAACCCTCCAGTGGCAAGCTCCAGCTCGGCATATGTGAACCACCTTGGAGGCTTTCCAAATGCCGGAGCCTTGTGTTGACAAAGCGAACACAAGGGAGGTGGTCCAGGTGGTGCATTTCTAGAGAGTAAAATTGCTTCTCTCAAATTGCCACTGATTTCCATATTAGACCTATAGCTTGGGGATACAAACCCAGTTTCATCTTCAAGTTTAGAAAGCTTTTCTAGCAAGGCCTTTGTTACAGAACTTTGAGTTCGATTATTGCATCGTTCAGAGCTTTCTCCAAGCAAGGATTGAATGTGTGAACTGGTAAATTCTGCTACCCATGGTTGAAACCTTAAACTTGAAGTGGAGGATAAGTTTTCACTCTCAGTGTCTGAACTGGACTCATCAAGTTCTTGCTCTTGTTTCGAAGCTGTTAATTCCTCTTTCTTTAGACCATCCTTCATTTCAGAAATGAAGAATGGTGATGTTCCAGGATCAGAGCTTGAAACTGATGAAATTCCGCCTTCAGTCACGGTGAATGTCTCAGGACTACTTGATGGAGTAACTAGTGGACCTAAATTGGAATTTAAAGAATCATTGTTATTATCTTGAATTTTGGACGAGTGATCTTTACCGGAGTCCATCCCTTCCTTTCCCTTTCTAGGTGATCCAACTAAATTTAGACGAAGAACCTTGGGTTGGGAACGCTTCATGACAACAATGTTGCATTGAAGTTCTTCCATGCAACGCTTTTCCTCATGCTTGAGCTGTCTGCAAAATTTGAGGCAAAAAGCTGCATAAATACAAAGAACTATTGAATAGATTCCATTATTACTTTAAAATGGCCTCAACAGGAACAGGAACTGTAGATATTACTTGTCCAGAACAACCCAATTGGCTTGAGTTCTCGTTGCCTCTGCAGCCACTGCTCCACATGGGGACCCCGAAACAATTTTTATCTTCACATTGATCTGAAAATTGCATAAACACAGATCAGCAGTATGGCACCATGCACAACCCTATACAACAGATACAAAATTACTGATATTTACTTTATTAGGATCATAAACATCGTGGAGTTGAAGGATCATCTGGGAGCAAGTATCTGTTATATCATATTTCTGCTCTGCGTTTGTCCCAGTTTGTGACTTTTTGTGGCCACTAGCACAGTCTCCAGCAAATCTTGGAAAGCCCCATAACTTTCTACCTGATTTAAGCAGGTTAACTGTTAGTATATCCATTAGCAAGTTGTGAGGTTAACATTGAACTCAAAAAAATAAAAAAATAAAAAGGCAAAGAAATTAAAAAACCACACAAAAAAAGTTTCATCCAAACGGCTCATGCAATAAGCACTTTTTGCATGTAGAAATGCCACAATTCTGACGACTAAAATGGGATAGAAGATAGTGGGTTAGAGCAAATCAAATTGTCAATTCAGTTCAGCAGCAATAACTAAATTTTAATTAAGGGGCTGCAGGATATACTTGCTAGAACCCTCTAGTTGTACAATCAACTGAGATAAGAGGTGATTCACAGTAGCTGATTGGTAAAATTTTGTGGAAAGGAAAAGCCCAAAATGTGTAGGCTTAAGACAAAGGATCGAACTAAAACCTTGAAGGTTTGCTATCAAATGATCTGTCCACGAGACACCCTGAGATACAAGCTTATTATTTCTCAACTAAGTAAATATATTAATTAAGTATAGAGAGGTGTTAACCTAGTTATGGATAGAATATGCAGCTACCACAAAGTGGATTCCCATGGAAATCCTCGAAAATCTCGAATAATAATTATTCACAATCCAAGGTAATAGAACATTATAAAGACTCAAGATGTTCATCCCTCTTCAGAAAAGAGGAAAAAGACTACTTCTGTGATTATTATCCCCTAAAAAGTTATATAAACAAGTACCGATTCTGCACTAAGTGCAATGTCAAAATAACCCCCAAGGTTTCCAAAAGACCACGAAAGTTCCAAATAATAGGACTATTGTTAAGTAATGATTACTATAGAAGCCCCGCCCCATTTTGCTGGCACTCTTTGAGCCAACTCGGAATCAAAACACCCACAATCCCCATAATCCAGTTCTTCTTCTCGTTTCATTGTTACACAGCTTGCCCAAAAAAAAAAAAAAATCCAACAAAATAAGAGGGGAATTTAACGCCATGAAAGGGAAAGGGAAAAGCCCAGGTCAGAACTCATTGCTTAAACACATGAAATTGATCAGAGTATCTAAAAGATTACCAGAACTGTGTGAAGAAACAACCACGAGAAGAGTAATGCAGTCCCCTGGCTGAACAACATGAGTCAAAGCCCAAACAAGAGCAGTCTTTGGAATCTCCCTTGATGCCTTAACAGCCACCACAACTTTCTCAGCCACATCTGAACCCTTCTCCTTCTTTTCCTCTTTCTTCAAATCTCTGCTCATTATACCAAAAGAAAATTTTCCCCTTCCGAAATCTTCAGAAGGAAAACATTCTTTCTTTAAAAAACACCCCGACTCAGATACAAATAGAGTGCAAATGATTGACTACATAAACCAACAGCAAGAAAACATTAAATGATCATTGTGCCATCTCTATCCCATCCACATGACTTATATTGTTCAAATACAGCCGGCATGCTCACTGTTCAACCATGACAAGACCCTTTTAACCGAGAATCAATTTTTCCAAGAGACCAAGATTTTTGTTTCTCTAGTCCAAGTCAAAATACTGAAATCAACAAGAACTGGGATTAAAACAGAGATAGCTATGCATGCAGATAGCAGAAATGGACCACAATGAAGCCCCTTAAAATGGATCTACTGAGAGACTTCTTTTCACTCATTATGATGCACTGTTGGGCATATGATCTCTGTACAACACAAACGTCAGAAATTTTTCTTCCCTTTAATGGATCTGCTTTAACAAATGGGTGGTTTTTTGTTAAAATGCCTCAAGTGAAGTGAACTGTTCTTCAGATCCAAACTTGAACAGTTGAACCCACTTTTTCCCTCTTTTCTCGAACATCTAAAAATCGTTTGGTAGGAAATTAATACTCTGAAATAAAATACTAGTACTTTTGCTTTCGGCTTGTCCAAACCCATAGAACAAATCCCATTAAAATGATTGAAATGACGCAAGAGTTGATTTTCTGTGCTTTCAGATATGACTCTCTTATCAGCAACCACGGATTAATCCCTGCAAAAACCCACAAACCCAATCAACATTCAAGAGTAACACGTCAATTATCATGCACCCTCACAGTGTGTGCGTGACTGTGTGTGTGAGTGTGTGTGCAGGGGAAAATATTACATCTTTGTCATTTTATCTTTTTCATTGCTCTTCTTTCACATCACAACAGCTAAACAACAAAAACCCACCCGAGAAATAAGAAAATGATAACACTATAGAAGAGTCAATATCAATATGGGTTTCATCAGTGTGTGAAAATGCGTGAGAGAGAAATACAATGAGCTTTCAAGTTGAACAACCCCAACAACTCAATCCAAACTGATGTAATTCAATTATTATAGTAACAATACATCAACCAAGATCAATATCAAATTACTGTGTGTGTAAATTGTAATGACACTTACATTTGTAACAGTGACATGTAATTTGTAACAAATCTGTGTAGCCGTAATGCCTCAGAATTAAATTTACTGTCTGCAGACAACTCTGGAGGTCGCCGTCGAGCTTCTTTTCCTTCTCGTTAATGCCCTTGCTTCTGAATATAACTACAGTTCTACCCTTGTGTAATTATCTTATTATCGCTAGCAATATCTTTTTAAATCAAGAGATAATTATGTGTTTGTCTTTTTCCTTATTGGGAAATATTTTATATTCAACTATTTAATTGGTTATAGTTTGAAATGCTGTCTTAGAAAGTTAAGAGGAAATTAAATAATATAAATTATTAAACCATTTATTTCTTTTTTATTAAAAGTTTTCGTTATTATTTAATTTATCATAGTAAGTGTCATTAATACTAGTGCGCCTTCGTGATTAGGAGGGTGTTTGGGGGGATTAAAATTAGATTTTTTTAATAGATTGTGATGGAAGTTTTTGAAATGTATGGTTGAAAATTTGTGAAACCTACGAAAGATGTAATTAATATTGATTGTTTGACTTCGACTTAAATTAATACCAAAGAGGTCCTAGTTTTAAGTCACCCGGGATATTTTTTTTAAGGGATCTTTCTATTACTCAAAGATTTTTACACATCAATCTTGAAATTTATGTATTTAATCAGATTTATTGTCCGTTTTAACCTAATGGGCTATCATACTTGGAATCGAGTATTCACCTTAAATGCTCATTCTTGTTAGTAATACAGATTCTTATATATTGAATATTACTCCATTGTTATTCTACGTGAAATTTACGCTTAACGCGACAACGATCGTTTTATAAGTAAATTTATTTGTTCATTTCGGTCATTTATAGTTGAAAAGAGAAACAAAGTGTTTAAAAAATGTATGAATGAAATAACAATATTCGCACTGAAAGAGATTTTCCCTTTGAGCAGAGACTGGACATGAAAAGAGAGAAATTTGGAGTTCTTAAATTTCGACACGTTAATAAAGTCCAGAGATATCATCTAGCTAGGAATGACAATGGGACTGTGAAGCCATTACCATAGCCATCGTCAATTTTTTTCGGAGGCAAAGTTTCCATCTTTCCCCACTTGAAGGATTGAAAGCATAAGGATTGGTGGGAGTGAGGTGTGGAGTGAATTAAAAGGTTTCCATTTACCGTTCAATTTAATTATTTATTTATTTTTATTTATGAAAAAAAAAAAAAACTCAGGGTGGGTTTGGGGAGTTCCCGCCTACCGTTCAGGTGGTCAGGTGGTGGAAGAAAATTTTGTTATCCTATCTTTGGTCATGCTAACGATAAGGATGAGATAAATTTATATATTGACATTTTTTTTTTCTAAATTTTAACATGTTTCATTTTTACAAGTAGTTTTGAATAAGGAATTGGTCCCCACCAAGACAACTTTTAATAATTTAATGAATCAGAAAGCATAATTCCCAGTGAACGTAATCACAACTTTCGGTATAAACCTTCTTACGAGCGTGTTTGGTAACAATTAAAATTGAAAATATGGTCGTTATTGAATCTCATCTGTTTAATAAAAGTCAACAATAACAACTAATTTTTCAATTTTAATCCGATTTTAATCTCTACCAAACAAGTTCTAAAAGTTTTATGAAATTTAAGCGAAAAAATAAATCATTTTGAAATAAAGACAAATCCAACTTCTAAAGCAATATTAGTTTTTTTTTTTTAATTATATTTTTTTTTCAAATTTTGGAGGGAGTTTGAAACAAATTGCTCACTATAGTTCAAGTTGGTATTTTAGGATCGAAATGAATATTTTTATATCTTTTTAAATTAAAAAAGAATGCAGGAAATGATTTTTATTTTTATTTGAAATAATATAGACCATTTTATTATGTCTCTAGTCCTATGATTTTCTTTTTTAATTTCAATCGGTCAGCAGCCAACTCCAAAGCATCCAAAAGCGGCCTAAAACATTTTTCCTTTACATTTTAGTAAACAAATCCCGTGCAACATTTTAAGTATGCATCTTAAAGTAGGTCGTCGGTAGATATGGAAGAGTTATTCATTGCATCTCTGTCGAGTTTTGACATGAAATGGTTGGGAGTTGCTAGGCCAACGGAGCGAGACTTTATCCATGTTATCTCCTTCTCGAATCAAATCACCATGACTAATCTCCGCGAAAAAACATTTTTTTTTTTCTCCTTTTCAATTCAATGATAATTTCAATTATATCCTTTTCAGCATCAACATTAGTTTGGTTGTGACATTTCCTTGTTATTGTCTCTTTCGATGGTACTATTGAACTCCATTTTTGTGTAGAATATATTTGGAAATAATATACTTGGTTGTAACTGTTTGGTATAAATTAATATCCTTTTTAATTTAAGTCAAAATCGATAATTAATTTTAATCACGTATAGTTATTTCATTATAAATTTCGTTAAATATATTTTTCTCAATTGATAAAATATCATTTTGTTTTATTACTAAATCATTTCAAGAAACTGCTAACTAAAACATTTCAAAAAGTACTTGGAGATCGCACATAGACCAGAGAAGAAAATTGAATTTTCAATTTCCTTAATCACCGCTCTATGAGCCCTAAACTTTCATTGAACAAATAGTTAGAAAAATGAACTAAATGCACGCAGATTAAAAACTTAACGAGGAAGTACTAGAACATAAAATTATTTCAGAGTTTAGTTTTATATTTGTTTCCCTCCGAAAATAAGGGCTCCACGTCATCGTTCCACATAAGACGCTAGGTATGCAGCAGAATCCACGTGTACGTCGAGTTGGCGGAAAGTCGATCGAAGTTGTGAAGGCTCCGAAGTACTACAGAAATCCCGTCACCGAAGCTCCTGAAGCCCTATGCAGGGGTTCAACAAGGAGAGCCCGAAGTCCTTCACGTCCAGGGATCATCTAGCAGAAACCGAACCTCCAATAGTCATGTCCGAAGTCGGTTCCCATAGATTCGAGGATCTTTTAGAAGTGATTGACAAGACTAGCAATAAAAGAATGTCAGAACGCCACCCTACCACTAAGACGGCAAGACCTCTTCTCGAGATATTAAATATTTGGAATGGACCTTGATGTGAAGCTTCGGACGCTAGGACTCAGCCACGT
>CAIGRO010283214.1:0-12619 GCA_903798355.1 Fraxinus baroniana | reverse complement strand
GAAATGTTGTAAAGTAACTATAGGACTTATGTATTGTTCCCTTTTTTAAATGTGGCAGATATGATTTTTTCCCTTTTTTTTTGGGTTTAGCCCACTGCCAGCCCGTGTCCATGTTGTTGGCCCAATTCCAAACGAAATGTAATAGAATCAAACCCTGCAACCCAACTCCTCATCTTGGTCGGCTTCAACAGTTCAACTGTTTTGGTGTTTTGGTGGCCGATTCTTGGTCTCCTGGCCCTCCTCGCTCCTCCCAACTCCTGGAACCCAAGTCCTCATCTTCCGGCAGCCGGCTCCATCCTCTACTGGTCCTGGAACAAGGTAAGATAATCCACCCACAGTCCCACACGAGTTCTTGTTTTGAGTAGGCATCGAGAGCTTCTTTTGGGGTTGCCCTAAGTCTGCTTGCCTATTCCCCAAATTCTAATTGAGTTCTTGTTTTATTTTTTTTTCAAATTGATCGGTTCTTTCACTTGCGGATAAATTTTATTTTGGTGAATATACTAAGGGGCGCACTGCACACATAACATTTTAATTAGGAACTTTTGATGTGAACTTGAAGGCCTTGTTAGTATTGCTTGAGGAAAGTAGAAATTCACTATCAAAAGTTAAAAAAAAAATTGGTTTGAAACAAAATGATTGAAACTTAATGCAACAATTGATTATTTCAGGCAATATAGACTTATGGGAGGTAAACTGAATATTTTACTTTTTGATTTGTTCCTTTCTAATTGTAGTAGCGATTGTCATAATCGA
The DNA here is from genome assembly GCA_903798355.1 of Fraxinus baroniana. Classification (NCBI taxonomy): domain Eukaryota; kingdom Viridiplantae; phylum Streptophyta; class Magnoliopsida; order Lamiales; family Oleaceae; genus Fraxinus; species Fraxinus baroniana. Next base: position 11,866 of record CAIGRO010283214.1, on the reverse strand, counting down.
TGCATTTTCTATGAATATGTTTAATGTTTCAATGCATGTAGGCAGTAGTCTGCTACTGGGAATTAGGTTTGGGTTTGAGTTCAATGTTAGTTTTGGGTGTTTTTGTTTTTTTGTAATATCTTGACAGGAGCTCGCCAAAAATGTGGTAGTAAAATCTAGTTTATCTGAGCTAAACTAGCTCTAACACACCATTTTAAATTATCTAGTCTAAAAGTTTAAATTGTTTGAACAATTAGGAATGAGAAGTGAACTGGAAAACAATTGAGGTTCAATAGTAAATTCGTGGCTTCATTGATTGTGGTTGTTGATGTAGAAAAAGTTCTTTCTAAAATCTAATGCGGAATTCTTCTTCATTGTCAACAGAAGATTTTGTCAATTGTCAACAAGATTAATTCTACAGACACATAGGAGAAGCAAAAACTTGAATACACCCTAGTAAGTCAAGTTGCTCATCTCTTTGCTTATTGCCTTGCCGGCAAAATATTGAATTGAATGTTTTTGTCTACTTGTCTAAGTTGTTTTGTTGAAATATTGCCTTGTCGGCATAATGATTGATGTTATTGCCTTGTCGGCATCATAAATTATTTCTGTTGCCTTGTCGGCTTACTAAATAATATTTTGATTGTTAGAGCAATATCATTGTTATTATATCGACTTTTAAATGTTAGCCCGTGCGCGAAAAAATCCTGGATCCGCCCCTAACCCCAACGATAAAAGAAGTACATATATCATATGAATAATTATACATAGACTTAGGGGACTATTGTTACGCGTCGCCACCAAAGCTCGACTTGGAGATATAGGCCAAAGCCAAAGTCAACAAAGACCTCAATTGGTCAAAGTAAAGAAGTCAAAGAAAAAGACGAAGTTCTCTGTCTCAAAGCTCTTCACGCCTAAGACCTCCAATTTGAAGCTCCCTTTGGCCGAAGCCCTCGCTAGCTCTCTTAGGATTTGTAGCAATCTCTAGGAATGATTGATATAACGTTTGTAATAATAAATATCAAGATTGTCAACTTAGGGTGTAGGGTGGCTGACCTCGTTGTTAATGTATTAAATGTGGAGTAGTCTAAGTAATGTGAGGTTTCGACATAGGAGATGAGGCCACATAGTTTTTATCCAACGGTTACCACTTCGACCAGAACTCTATAAATAGAAACCCTTGTAATATTTGGAAGGAGGGCAACTCTTTACACTTAAAAATTACACCCGATCTTCTTTCTTGATTTTTTTCATACTTGTTCGCTAGAGTTTAGATTATTTTTATTTTCGGTTGAGTTGTGTGTGATTGTTAATTAATATGCAATCATCTTTAATCTTCCTTCGCCGCTGCTTGAACATTTTTGTCTCGCTTCATAAAGCATCTTCCACGTCTATAAAATATCATCATTTTCCGTCCGACTCTTTGGTCGAAACGTGTTGAAATTTGTTTATGTAGAAACGAGTGGGCTCAGCATGTGTTTTCTACGTCACCTTATGAAAAAAGGGGATCAACAATCCTCATTAATATTTATGGACATTTTATATTCTTTTAGACTTTACATTTAATAAAATCTATTATTCATAAAATATTTTCTTCAACTAAAATAAAAAAAAAAAAATATTTATATCTAGTTGATTACTATTGAACTCGAGAGATATTTGTCATTTGATATTTGGTTAATGCGACATATCAAAAAAAGAGTTGTACTACATATACACAACAATTTACATAATGATTTATTAACATATGACGTGTCAAGATTTAATTGGATTAAAATCTCATCAATCAAATAACTTTATCTTTTACATTTTGACACTTCATCATTATGTAAATAGTTAGGGTTCGTTTGGTTTGTGTTCCAGTTTTCAATTTTTTAGTTTTGAGTTCATTTTTAATTTTCTATTTTTAAGGTTTGTTTTAAAATTGTTCAAAACATATGTTCGTCATTTTGAAAAATTATTTCTCAAAATAGAAAACTAGGAAATATGTTTTGTTTGAAATTTTAAAAAATTGTTTTATGACATTTTATTTCATGAAATTTGATTATTCGATAAAAATAAAATAAAAAATATATATATGTTAATATATTATCAAGTAATATATACATTTTAAAGTTTGCTAAAAATCTTACAATATCTTTTTTTCATTACAAAATGACATGTATTGAAAATATTTTTATTTGTCTTCGTTTAAATATTTTTTAGAATTTTCATTTAATTAATTGTTAAGAGTTTGGACTAATTTTATTTTATATTTTCTAGAAATTTTTATAAATTTATTTTTTATTTTCAGTAATTTTATTTTTTGAATATTTTATATTTATATTTTTAACATTTTAATTTTTTATTTAAATAATTGTTTTCCATATTTTGAATGTTTTTAGAATTTTCACTAAAAACGTCAAAAAATCGTTTTGTTTTTTATGTTACAAGTTTACCCTTATTTTCGAAAATATATTTTCAGAAATAACATATCAAACATGTTTTCAGTGTTTGCAAAACTTAAAATTGAAAACAATTTAAAAATAGTAAACCAAACACACCATTACGTACAAGAAGCATTTTTCATGTTGAAATGTAATGACGACGAGTATGGTACTTTTTTAAAATTTTAAAATGAATTAATTTAATAACGATAATGTTGGAATGTAAATTTTAATATTTCAGTAATGGCAAATTTGGAGTGTGATAGATATATAGGAACGTGTCCAAGAGATTCTTTCTTTATATAGAGTATCTTACGTATTTTGAATAATATCTTTAAATTTTTAAAGTTCAATTTTTATACACTTCAAAATGCTCTATATTTTGACTCTTTATTTTGCTTTCCACAAGAAACATTTATTGATTTATCATCATATTTTATTTGATATAATTTTATATATGTCAATTCATCAATCAATTTAAATATAATTAGAATAGTTTAAGAAATAGAGTATTGAAATATGTGATTTATTAAAATTAATTATTGTACATTATGAATAATATCTATTTTGAGAGTCAAATCCGGTATATATTTTAAAAAGTTAAAATAAAGAATCTCTTAAAACTCATTTTTAAGCATTAATTTTCTAAAAAAAAAAGCATTTTATAATTAGCGCATGTTTGAGCCTTTTGTTTTTTTGCCCAAAATGCATTTTAGAATAGTATTTTGATGGAGTATGCGTGGTTAAAAATAATAAAAAAATTTAGATTACGTGTAATGTTATTTTATTAAAAAATGTATAATTGAAAATAAGGGAGAATACTATATTTTTAAAATAATGGACCAAACAATGACTTGGAGAGTTTCTTGGAATGAAATAATGCCCTGTTTGATTAGATTATATTTTCCATGAAAAATTGAAATTAAATTTCATTTTCACCTTTTTGCGTGTTTGATTGACTAAATTCTCCATGGAATTGGCTTTCCACATTTTCTTGGTTTTTGAGGAAAAACTTTTCCCATGGGTTTGTGGGAAAAGTTTTTTTAGCCAACTTTTTTTTAAAAATTTTTTTGGCAATTGAAACAAATTTTATCCCCAATTGTAACAAATTTAATTTTATCCATTTAATGAACAATTTTCATGAAAAACAAAGCCAAACGAACACTAAAAGATCCAAAATTTTACTATTTTTCAGGTGTAAAATATTACCAATCAAACACAATTAATTGACAATTCTCACTAAAATAGGTTCTAAGCAATTTAATTTCCTAAAATTCATTTTCTTTCCTCCCAATTCCATTCTTGTAATAAGAGAGTTAAAAATAGGATTTTTTGTAATAAGAGAGGGGTAAAAATAGCATTCTTGTAATAAGAGAGGTAAAAATAGCAGCTTCCAAATGTTATGGTTATAAAATAATATTTAAATAAAATTTCAAAACATAAAACCCTATCGAACAGATCAGTTGGAGATTCGATCGACTTGCTTCATTTTCTGCGGTAATCTTCATCTCTTGCTTAATTGTTCTTCGCTTCCTTGCCATGTTGTAATCGCTCGCACACACTGTGGGATCTTTTCTTTAATTTTTTGGCTGGTTAATTTCTTGAATAATTTGTTTTCATTCTCTAATCGAATGATTTCAATTGGTATATGATTTTCTTTCTTGTTGGATAATATGATTCTGTTGTGTAATTAATGATTGTGTGAGTAAATCAAAAACCCTAAATCATGAGAAACATTAAAATATTCCAAAAGTTACCGCCTTTAAATTTTATTTCACATCTAGTTTAATTGGATTGTCGATATATATATATATATATATATATATATATTTCAGAATGAATTATACTTGCTTTCTTGTGGGCAATAAGCTGTAAAACTATAAATTGACATTGGTTTAATTGGAATAGTTATATTTGAGAGAGCACGTTTTTAGAAAATTAACAGATTGTTTACAATTGCACTTTAAAGAGCATGGAACAAGTTTCTTTTTTTCTTTTATTTTTCATGTTGTATTTAGTCTAGGTTTTCTTCAAAGCACTGTAAGAAATATTATCTGATTTTGTATATAACTCAATCAAGTGAATTAATTATAACACATTTAGGAAACCTCAACTTGACAAGCCAACCGTAGCAGAGTAGCAAAGTTTGGGGGATAATTTTGGCATTATTAAATTTGGATAGTTCCCCCCCTTAAATTTGTGCAATTTTGGGTGGAGGCTTGTGCTTTCATGTGTGTTCGTGATTTAGTTGAATGCAAGACTGCCAACTCCGTGTTTGAATTTTTTAATTTATGTCTGCACGTATATAGAGTATGTCATCTCTAAAATGCAATCAGGATTAAAGTTGGAGTGCTGATGAATGCTAACCAAGTAGACATTGAGATGTCAGATAACAAATTTATCTTGATTATAAGCTATCATTTTCAGATGGAGCCAGAAGTGGTGGAAGCGGAGCTAGTGTTGCCCACTCACATGAAATTTAAGAAGGTTCAGATGTATGAGAAGTACCCAAAGGGACAGGCCAGAATGAGGTGGAAGCATCTCAAGCAGATCATTCAAGCCGAGAATTACCAAAACTATCCACCCAATGAACCAAATTGTGAGTTCTACCTTATGTGAGACGTGTGTGCAATTGTATTTGTTGGAATCTCTGATGTTGTCTTGATGTAGCTAATTGTCTGTATATATATCAATTGCACATTACTTAAATGCATTGGAAGATTAACTAAATATCAATCCTAGGTTTTATTCGTTTGCACGTTACAAATACAAAACAAGGACATTGTTTTATATTAGATTAGCCTACATAGAACTTTTGCACACATGAATTTGTTTAGTAGAATGCTAGAATGTATTTTTAGTTAAAATGATTGATCACCCAAAGTAATTACGAAAGTGAGTTTTAGCCTGCAAAAGTTCTAGTTCATGTAACCCAATCAGTAGAACATATCTTGTATTGAACTGAAAGAATCAAATTGTTGGCTAAGTGGAGAGAAGTGAAAACAAGGGGGTTACTAAATATTACTTCTCTTTCATTGATTGTCTTGGGGGCTAAATCTGGGTAACTGGAGAGATTCGAGGAGAAATTTTTATAGGATACCAGAAGGCGTTCTCAAATCTCTTTAACAAGAACTTGAACATCTTTGATGAAATGTGGTCCTGAAATTGTATATTCTGCTGTTTGAGGAGATGCACCACAGATCTTATGGCATGGCAGATGAAGAACCTCAATGTTTTCCTCAATATTTGCAAAAATATAATGAACCATTAGAGATGAGTCATGTTAACCTTGACCTTGGTTTTCAAAAGCCAGGATAATTCAAACTTCAAAGGTAACACTAATATATAAAAAAATAGGACAGATAAATCAACGTGCTTGATTTTAGGTTGCACAAAATATTATTATTTACACTTTTAGAGTATCCCTTGGAGTCAACCAACTCTATTAGCATCACCTGCGGATGCCAAAATGAAATATTAGAGTATGCATCAATACTTCTTGGCTTTTTGCTTAAAATCCTATTTATTTTTACCAAATTATTTAACGCACGTCCCCTCCCCTTTGCTTTTATTTGCAGATGTCAACATTGAGTCTCCACCATCTATGCAACCATGTAAAAGAATTTGTGATATAACTGGATTCAAGGTATTCTTTAATTTCACTATATGTTTATTGTTGATTTTTCCCCTCATTTAAACACAAGGAGATGGTATAATGTAACTGCTGTTATGTTGGTGTGTTTCTTGACGTATTATATAGAGGGAAATTTACGAAATAGTATAAAGTGTAAACATTTTACAAATTACATATCAACTTTTCATTAGTTACAGTAGTCAATATTAACAGAACCCGTAAATTGATTAAATACCCATGAGTATTAAAGTTCAATTATGATGGTTTCTCCAGAGAAATCTTTAGAAACCCTGAATTCGTTGTTCCTTTCGTCTCTTAACTTGTGAATTATGAACCCATTACTTCTCTCTTCTCTCTTTATCGATTTTTCCTTGTTCAAATAGACACATGAACCCTCAAGTCTTGGTAATGCATATTTCTTCTGTCCACAGAAAACCGAACACCATATCCCTCAAAATCTGTTAAAGTTGTGCATCAAAATAGTTAGGGTTTGATTTTTCTAGAATCAAGCATATTTATCCGATTTTTTCGCTTTTAAACGCGCTCACACAAATGTGTGCGTACATGCAGAGAATAAAAGGAGTTAACTGTTATCCCCGTTCTGCTTCGCATTGCTCTTTCTTTTTGTCCATCTTTTTAAAGAGCATACTTCTAAAATTTGAAATTAAAGACCCAAATGTATACCCTGCATTTTGGTGATTTTCAGTTTATGTTATCAAGTTAATTTTCAATATTTTTTAATGAACACATATTTTAGCCAAAAAAGGAAGCAGAAAGTGGCATTGAAAGGCCAATAAATGTTTTTTTAAAGGGGTTATGGTTATTTATTCTTTTTTTACGTTTACATAACTGTTGGAGTGGTTTTTAAGACTCAACAGGGGTTTGTACGATGTTTGAATATTTGTCATTTTCAATTCATGCAAGACTTACAGACTAGTAGGGATTTGTCATTTTTGCAATAAATGTCATCGTGGGTTCATTTTGCTGATTCATTTCCAAAAGGGGTTAAAGAAATTTAAAACATGGCATGTAAAGTGTTACACATTGTTTTATATAGGGTGTTATGGCATCTCGGTAAATTTTTAAATTTCTTGACTGAGATATATTAGAATATGTAATTTGTAATTTTTAGAAAGACGGTATGAAAACTGTAAATAGTTCCTATATAGGTATATATTTTGTAAATATCCCAATTCTAAATGCTTTGTGCTTTTTTTGGTGGTCTCCTTTTAATCTTGAGGAGAATGAGTTCCAGATTGGAGCTAGCTTGATTGTTTTAGTTCTAAGATATAGATATAATGAATGTATGTTCACAAACATGTCTTTAACTTAAAAAGAATTTAATTTTTAGTAAAGCAGGAAGGTCAACTAGCACTAAAACATGCTAACTGATTATCTTGCATCGAAGTTGTGTGTTGTGGATTTCCTTTGCGGGATGTTGACTAGTTGTGGTGTTACTTATTTAAATTAGTTTGTGTAGACTATTGGTTCAAAGAAAGTATGAGATTTAGTTTATGTTATTCAACATCTAGCCGCCATGAAAGACATTTATTTAAAAGAATGGGTGAAAGACTTGCTCTTTTTCATCTAAAAATTGACTGAATTACTTAATGAAAGATCCCAATTTTAATGGTGTTACAGATATGATTACAACAGATGACAAATAAAAGAAAAAAATTATCAGGCATGTTAATCTACAATACCGAGACAGGCTTGAGGGTCTGATTTTGTGTCAGTTATATGATAACATAACAAACTGTTTGTCTGGACTAAAACTCATTTGTGTCCCCTCCTATGAGGCTGAGTCCTCATCGTTGCGTACATTGAACCTGAATTGCCAATGAGATGTGATCTTGTGGCAACGGGTCCACATAAGAAGTTCAGTGTAATAAAATAAAGTAAATTAATAAAACATTGTTATGATGGAATACAACGAATCATTGGAAAGGCGCACAAATGGAATCCTTTATATAACCTTGTGAATAATTTTGCGGTGCTGCATGCTGAATTCATATTTATATGGTTGTCTTGAATCTCCATTTTATTAATTTCTAAATTCTAACCTAGAGAACTGCCTTCTTTCACTCAAATGTTTAGCTATTTTAGTTTGATGCCAATTGTCAAAGAAATAGCAATGACCTCTGAACCAAGTTAGGTTAGATGGCCTGAGCATCTATACTTTTTAAGGAGCCTTGACTTGAATATCGAAGAAATCAATTGAGTTAACCTTTGGAGCTGGCTCGAGCTTGCTACTCTTAAGTTTGTATGCATTGGCTCTTTGCCCTTGTATGATTATTTTCTGAATTCCATTGCTGAAATACTGCTTCACGAAGTTCTCTCTATCTATCAATTCAATCTAAGAACTTTTCAATTCCGTGCAGGCACCCTACTTAGATCCAAGGACCAAACTCCGTTATGCCAATGCTGAGGTATTCAAGATGATAAGATCACTTCCTAATGATTATGTACAACGGTATTTGGCTCTCAGAAATGCTGCAGTTGTGCTGAGGTAGCTGTTCATGATTCGAGATTGCAAGTTGGTCATTTGTTTCATTTGGGCTAGTTAAACTGTACTGAACTCAGATAGACAAGTTAATACTTGTCATATTTGATATTTTTACGACAAGATGCTGCCAACCTTCCTGCATTAGAGAACGAGAACTTACATCGTACAGAGGTTCTTTGTGCTTTGTCACTCCACTGTAAAATATGTAGGTTTTTAGCAAGTTTACAGGTATAAATGAATGCCTTGTTCAGTTATTATAAGACTTGGTAAATTGATCAAATGGGGTTTTGCTGCTCGTTTGTTGCCAACATAGAAAGTAATCATAACATAAATTAAACGATTCTGCCAAGGATTTTATGCTTCTCATCTCAATCAATTATTCAAAGATGGATATCTAATGGAACTTGAACATCCAGGCCTGCGCAACATCCAACCTCAAACACAAATACCAACCTAAATTATTGGGTTTTGATGACACCCCTTTGTACATATAGCGAAATCCTGATATTCGTGTCCCCAACACTTTTCAGGTGTGTTGGTCCGATGATTTTGGTCCAGACTTTTTATTGGCTTCATGCCCTCTTTAGTGAGCTCAAAGTCGAACGCCTGAAAATTCTTGAACGATCTCTAGGGTGATGTCTTGGGGAATCTCGCTGAATATTCCACCGGAGAACAATCTGTGCCATACTATTATATTTTTCAGCCAAGTCCTGGTGTGGGATTCATTCATTTCACAATACAAGTTTTTCTTTATAAAAGAGAGTAATGTTATTCTCAAGTGTCAGTGAAGTTGCAATGCATTTTAGTTTATTGGAGAATGTGACAATGACCCTACAGAAGCCATTATTCAGAAAAAAATAAGAAGGAAGTTAAATGACTTACTTTGAGATTTGGATTGTCCAAACATTTCAATGTTGGCTACAGATCCCCCAAGAGGGGTGTGTGCACGTAGTTGCCGCACCAGAAATATTATTTTTAGTAGAATCTATTTCAATATAATATTTACGGTACTTGAAAAGACTAGACAGTGCGAGTATATTTTTGTCTACCTAATTCCTATGCTGCAAACTAATAATCCCTTGGAAACGATCCTCCACAACATGCCAAATTGTAAATGGGAGAGAAAATGTTCAGATATATTTTCTTGAATGTGCTCATGGAGTTACAAAAAAAAAAAAAAAATCATGTAGCCAACTCCGATCTACTTGTAAGTTTTGTGGGTACATGGAAGTGAATGAGATACACATCTAGAGATAACACTTCCTGAAAGTTTAGCTTCTTCACACTGTCTTGTAATAAAAAAATGGTGTACATTTAGTTTTACATCCCTCTCACATTGGGGGTGGGGCCCGTAATTTTAAAAATCGTGGGCCCCACCTCCTATGTGAGAGGGATATGAAACTAAATGTGAACCAAGTGTGTAAGTGTAACATTACTACTCATGAATTAATAAACACTTAGCATGCTTGCTGCACATTCTCAAAAAAACAAGAATATATTTTAGAAAATGATCTTTTTCTTTGTAAAAAACTGACTTTGGTAGAAATAAAAGATCCTCCCTCTTGACTAGTTTTATCTGAATTGCTTCTGCAATTGCCTCACCTAATTCTCCTTCATTCTGATACTTAGCTGTAATTCGTGTCAAATTGATAGTAAATTAACGTAATGACGATTAAAGCTAGTGCATGCATGAGAAGAACTTAGAGAACATATGTTTCGTAGGCATAGTACTACGTAGGATAGCAAACTAAATTTTAACTATTTTTTCCTTTCTATTCTTTATAATATCAAATAATGTCTAGTTTAAGATATAGAACATGCTAAAACAGAGATTGAGACTGGAGTTGGATAGGCTACAACCAATATCCATTTTTTAAGGTAGATTGTGTGAATTTTTTAAGGGAACATTACCTATAAAAGGTGGTTGCAAAATACAATTTCAAAAATAAGAAATTAAGTTTATTATTTTAAAAATCAGGTCTTAATTAAATTTTATTAATTAAATACATTAAGGCCATAGTATTATACAATTTATGATCACAGTTATGTACTAGTCACAATTATAGAGGTCAAAGTCACAAATTACAAATTTTATAGGTCACAACTTGTCACAAATTATCAAATTAATTGATCATTTATTATTTCTCAATCACAAATCATAAATTTTATCAGTCACAATTTCTTTATCAATCACATGTTATCAAGTTAATAGGTCACATATTATTTTTCAGTTACAAATCATAAATTTTATAGGTCTCAATTTATTTATCGATCATATATTATCAAAATAATGTCACGTATTATTTTTCGATCACAAAACCTATTATTTTATGGTCACAAATTACAAATTTTAAAAGTCATAATTTATTTTATGATCACAAATTATCAAATTATTTGGTCACAATTATTTTTTTTTTATCACAAATTATTAAATTAATTGGTCATAGCAATTTCTTGCTCACTACTTAACAAATTGTGAGTCACGATTACAAATTTAGTTGCAATTTCAAAATTTTTTAGGTCACATTATTTATTGATCACCACCCCACCCCACCCTTAACCACCACTATCATTTGTAAACATAGCCACAGCCACCACCAACGCTAACACAATCTTACTAGCACCGCCAACATTACCACCATCTCACTAGCACGACCACCTCAATGCTACAACTAGAACCACCACCACCACCCAAAATCACTACACAAACATCACAAAATCAAATCCAAAATAAGAGGGCATTGATCTTCATAAATCGAATCTCTCCATTAACAACCTAACATTCAACATATGTAAATTTTCAAGCAGCTGTTGATGGTGGCTGCCATCGCAGTCTTGGGAGTGGAGGCATTGAAGAATCAACTGTTGATGTGGCCACTACCTCATCCTAGTCCACAATATGAAGTTGGGTTTGGAGATTGAAGTGGCGTAGAACTTCAAGAAGACAATAGAAGACTTGATTCTCCTTTGTCGTTATATCGATTTGGTCTTTGACAATACACACACTGATTGAATATTTGCTTCTTCATTGCTAAAATCGATGATTTGCATTTCCATCAAATGATTAACACACAATGATCAGAGAAGATTTGCTTCTCCATCAGATCGAAGATTTGCTTCTCCATCCTTAAATCATCGTCATTGTTGCAACGGTGTTGCTCACCACTTACAACGCCTCTTCATAGTGGCTCGTTGTTCTTTAAGTGATGTCATCGTGCCGTTGACATCGTGAGCGGGTAAGCACCACTTCGATGGTACCTTCGGTGATGGTGTGTGGTAAAGAGAAAGAAGAGAGAAGAGGGGGGGGGGGGGAAGGGGGGG